>OX123184.2:73194683-73335245 GCA_944739405.2 Euclidia mi
TCGGTCGCTTGCCGCTACCGCCCGCTGCTATAGATCGTGACCAGGCCGTTACGCCGAGTCACAAGAGCTCATTAAATAGCAAAACAATGTTCAGCTACAAAGCTGATAAATTGTTTTCTATTTGCAAATACTGGAGCCAGTGTTGATGATGCAACTGAATTTTGATATTTTATTTTGTAGCGGCATATTTTCTTGTTGATGAGGATGAAACCGTGTATAATTATGTGATACTCATATAATATACAAATGTAGGCTTAGTATAAATATACATACATGTAAATTACTCTTATATGCCATGACGCTTCAACTGACTTACGCTGGTGCGGCACGGAAGAACTGATACTCGAATATGGTGTGGTAAGTCACGCTTGGATATACTTTCACGCACTTTTATCTGAGACTAAATACATAGTTAATAATTAAATCTCAAATGTGTATCGTCAGGGTTAAGCAATGAGTGCTTACCTAATATGTCTAAGTAATTACGGACTTAGACATACCATGGATAGCCCCAAGCAGCAAACGAATACACTGTCGGATTTCATTTGACTAATGATAATTTCCTTATTGAAAATAAAACTCTTTGACTTTTGAGTGGCATGTACATTAGTGCTACCGAGCTTTGGAAGGTGCGTAAAACTATCAGACTCGATCCATGTCGGAGGCGTTCGGGCGGCCTATAAACTTCAAAATCAGAGTTAGCCACGCATTCATGCGGAAAAAGAAGAAGATTATGTGACCGACGAGAGAAAAGTTATATAAATGCAAATCTAACGTATGTGTGTCTTTCAAACTGCTTCGAGGCTTACGCCGTCATATGAGTCGACATATCTACTATACGCGAGGTTCTGTTAATCTCTGTCAGGTTCGGGCACTAAGCTCTCCCTAAGCTCTTCAACTTGCGAAAGTACCGGTACTTAAGTCGTATTTACATTTTGATAAAGTAAGGAATATAGAAATCAGACCGCTACCAGTCATGAATTTAGTACGCTGTACTACCGAAAATTGGCCAGCAAGTTAATTCTTAGAATTATAAAGTACTACACGGCCCGGGAATCTGTCGTTTATTTGCACAAATGGTAGCCACTGTGCGTATCTGATGTATGAGCTATGCTTATAGTTTTATCAACATCTGATCAGTAGTTTTTTCCGTGTACCAATAACAAACATTTATATACATCCTCACAAACTTTCACAGTAACTATATGTATATGTCACCGGAAAATAATAAGAATCGTAAATTTATAAATTTCCTCGGAAATTTATAAACTTTCGTAGGATTCTAAACGAGAGATAAATTGTATTATTTTAACTTACCGAATGCATTCGTAAAATAATACGTAAGCAATAACCGAACGCCATGTGCGCTGTGATTGGTTGAATGAGTCACGTGTTTATTTGCTTCCTCGCCACAGCCATTCTTCGCCACTTTTACGAATAAAACGAGAACTTTAGCGATGTTAATAAGGCTAAGTTAACGGAGCCCTGCTTCGCGGGGCTCCTATTTTTGTGTTGAGGGTCACCAGAAAACCTAACATAGCCTTTTAAGTTGAACTGATGCCGACCTTCATTATCACCGACCGACCAATCAGAGAACAGTGTGTGAATTGCCGTATTTTATAGAAGCGTAAAATTAAAAGCTCTTCTGTGATTGGTCGAACCGTGTAGAATCTTACGTATGGATTTCCGTCAGTTTATACACTTACGACGAGACGTTGCAAATTGATAATTGACGGAAATGTTGCGTAAAGGAATACAATTTGTCCCTCGTTTAGAATCCTACGAAAGTTTATAAATTTCCTAGGAAATTTATACATTTACGGTTTTTATTATTTTTCGGTGACATATATACAGTAACAGCAATAAACTTAGCAGTAAAATTTATTTCGCAGTGCTACTACTAAATGACTATAAATCCTACTGGTATACTCAGTAGCTACCTAATTAATTTTACTCTTTAGCAGATAAACTTTGCTTAGCTCCAGTACTAAATTGTAAATTAGGTTTTAGTGTGATGAACGGAACGAGTATTTCTAAAAGCTGCCTATTCATTACGACAGCAACTCATTGCCAATTGCGGCCTTTTGAACTTACGGCCTTAGCAACCACCGTCACTGTGAATAGATTTCTAGAAACTTCCAAGCAGTAAAAAGTTCTTACTATTAACCATTCGTTGTAAATTCATAATTAAGTCAATGTTAAATTTTGTTGAACGCAATATACGATAGCAGTTATCTCCGGTTTTTAACAAAAATCAGATACGATTCTTGAGACATTTAGTTTTTAATTGCAGTCTTAAGACTTCTAAGTCTTGCAATTGAATCTCGTAAAAATGCAGCTTCGAAGGCCGGTGGTTAAGGCAGTTTATTATAGATTAACCACGTCTTACGCCTTTAATATCACAGTTTGCGTAGGTTCGTTTTCGAGTCTAGGTGTGTTTTGTGGCCGTTGCTTAAGTGTTTGTGAAGACCCCCGAGATGCTTTACGTGTTGCCTTATGATAGTAAAAGAAGACTCAAGAATAAAATCAAAGTATCTGCATTCTATCAAGGTCAATGACTTACCAAAAATATGGCAATAATCTCTCATACTACTTAAGCTTGGCCTGGATATCCAGATTATCATAATCGACTTTAGCTGACAAGCAACCGCCATCCAAAAAATACCCATCAGCATGATCCCTCTATTAATCTTGGCAGGCAAACATGTAACCATATTATCAAAGATCATCAATTCCATTCACAACGGTATGTTTGATGTCAGTTACTAGGTATATAAAATGTTTTTGTTATGGTAGAGCCAGTATTTGATAAACCTTAACACCATCAGAATCTAGACATTGTGATTTCTTAAGAGCGTTTAATCCGTCGGAGGCGATTTTGCGGGTTTTAATTGTTCTATTACGTTACGGATAAATAACAATGAATGGAAAAGATATAGAAAATATGAAAGTTCAGTTCTTTATCAAGAGAGTGCTAAAGATAAATATATGGGTTACTATAGTAAATATTTTAAAACGGATGAATTTAATAAAGTCATTTTCGTAATTTCTGTAGTTTAGGCCAGCATTAACTTATCGTTAAAACTTATCGTTCTATAATTCTGTAAATGTAAACTGTACGAGCAAAAGCTATACAAGCGAGTCCCTAAAAAAGAAATTGTACTTTCATTCATAATTTTCAAGAAAATCGGAGAACAAAACAGTGCATTTTGCTTAATTTTAGCCCGCAAATTTGCATTTATATCTAAAAAACTACTGTGATTATTAAAAAGATATATACATATTTAGAAACCTTAAGATTCATTTTAAGTCATATCAAAAAATTGGAATCTAAACTTTTCGTTTTTAATTAATATGATTTTTCTAAAAAGACCTATAAAACTCGAAGCGCGATGCTATGTCCGCCATTCAGCGCTGAGCGCTCTCAGAGGACGGACCTGTCGCTCGCGTCCGCATCCGCCATTTTACGTAAATATTGCATTCCAAAACGTTTATAGCGCGGCTAAAGCTTCTTGATCCTTCTTTTTTTCTCAACGTATTTTTTTTTATAAATATGAAAAGTTGATGTACTTAACATTATTTATGTATTTCGTATTTATTAAACTAGTGTGTTAGTCGAGACATCTGGAGTCTAGTGGTTACTGGTTAGTATAGTAGCGCGGTCAACTAGGGGCTGGGCGAGACTGACAGAAACGGACCGTTAGATATAATACCTTGCTGCAAAAATCAAGTGGCAATATACAGTATAAACAGGTACAGTAGTTAGACGCATTTGATCTTTGATGGGTGACCATGTAATTGGCTTGCAGAGCCTTTATAGCAGGTTAATTTTCGTACAAACTACATAAGTTAAGGTAAAGTAATTGACATCACGGTCATAGTATGGATGGGTGATCGACCGATGAATTTACAGAGCCCATGTATGAGGTTCTTAATGGGGGCAAAATTATGGTTATTTTTAAGCTAGGACGCGCCGTCGTTAGCATGATACCAATGTAATAGGTATTTACCTAAAACGTACTATGCAATGCAATTAAAAGCACACTTGAATCGAACATTATCTTACAAACCGCCGCAGCTCAGCTGATCCCCATGAGCTCGCATTGCAGGTACCTAACACACACAAGCCCACCTACCTACTGTGCAGTCTTATTCTGCACCAGTTAACAGTTTATTTTGACTCAATTCTTCTAACTATATTTGTTCAAAATGCAGTTTCGATCTAATGTCAGTGTCATACTCATGTCACAAATGGTATTCTCCTAAATAAACTGATATTGGAATGTTATCGTGACTAGATCGTTAATTGAACAATGTCATCATCATCGTTCTAGCATACCGTGGATTCGAACCCGATACCTTCTGCATAGCAGTCCGTTGGTATCTCCAGTAGGCTATCGCTGCCTGTTGTTAATTAAACAATTTGTCAACGTCAGTGAGAACAATAGAAGTCAAATTATAGTTGGTGCCACGAGAAGATAGACTTTTTGTAAACAAACATTCAGAGCTTCACAACCTTTTTTCGAACAGTTGCGTTTTAGATTTTATGCTTTTGAACAGTCTTTTTTTTTCAATGCCTAATTATGCCACTATGTTTTTAAATTTATATTGTTAAATTTTACTGAAATAAAAATATTTGATTTTGTGTTTTAGTGGTCAAATGTTCATAAATTGGCCGATTTTTTTGTTGTTTTACACGTAATAATCTGTAAATTAATGAAAAATAGAGTACCATGTATGTTAATTATAGAGTAGGTACATACATGTTACTTTATTATTGACACGATTTTTAAAAAATCACTAGGCAATAAATAATATTGCTCAAAGTAGCATATCTATTCTAAAATATTAAATTATTGACCAACAATGAATAATATAACAGATAACTAGCTAATACATTGCATAAACATTTCTAGGCATAGAGATTTTACGTTGTCTGTGAATGAAATCGTCAGAATGAACTTAAACAAAAACCATTAAACGTTACGGTAGTCTGAAAACGCAATTTCTTTTTTAGGTATAAATAATTTTCTGCCATCTGATATTCTGCACGCGCTTTTTCGAGATGCCGGCAGCGAGAAGTGCGTTGCAATCCTATAAACTTGTATTTAACTTAACACCAGCCCCTTCCTGATAACTAAAAATTTAATTTTGTCCTCTGATAAAAAGATGTTAAGCCCAAGAATGTATCATTTCAATTAACTAACGCCAAATGTTGACACTCTAGGCGTCAGTACCTCAAAACATTAAAAGATCCGGTTGACAGCGCATAATATCGATAAAAACCCGATCCATTGACATATTAGTTTCCAATGACACATATCTATGTATAGGTCGGTTCACGAAAGTTGACCAGAAATGGCGGCCGTCGCGCATATGTACATTCGTGCACCAATGGCGTGGCTCCATTCTTGACGCATTTAGGGAATGCGTCAAGAACGGAGCCACACCATTGGCATTCCACCCGCGCCTCACCCCGCACCTCCACGGAGACCTAAAAAATGATTTCTGCGCAGTGGTCATCTTTCGTGAACCCGACCTATACCGTTGCGCTCATTGATTTGAAATTATTTGTTTTTGACAGAACTATCGCTAAGTCATTTAGTAAAAATTCTTTGTTTACAAAATGTCTATGTTCTCGTGACACGGACTCTAGATGATAATGACATTTAAATTAGAAGAATACCAATTCTGAGTCAATTTAAAGTCTAATCTCATTACGTTCAAAATATAATTTCAATGTCATATAAAATACGAGAATTGGCTTTATCTATGTAAAACGTTATAAAAAGAGGGATTTATATCATCGCACACTGTGTGAAATAATTTTAGGTGAATCAATCAACATGAACATGAACAAATCAACATATTGTACATTTTTTTCTTTCTTTTAATTAATTAAGTATTTTCTTTTACCCGACTCTTTTGGTTTTGTATTTAGTGTCATTCGTGGGTTTTCATGCATTAATAACAAAATAGATGTATATTTGAAATGTAACAATTATGTAGATGACAATTATAAATTATTTCTATCATATAATAAAACTGCGCCAAATTATTATAAATAGTCGTTGTTATCCTGAGGAACATCATCCTACTAAACAAATATGTAATATCTATCTTTATTTGATACCTTTAAATGCATGTGCATTGAAAATAATTAATTTGAATACTTTCATATCATAATCGACGTATTACATAAACGAATACTGTTCATGTATGGCAAGAAGGATCAAGACTATTATTCCACGCGATACCGTCATAGTGCGCCGGGTCTCGCATGCGCGGTGTGCGGGCGACCGCGGTACTATAAAAACCTAAACTCGAGCCGCCGCTCGAGGCGTATACGCTCTTAAACATCAAAACTACGAGATTTTGCTCGCTATCTTGTTCTCTGTCTATCTTATTTATGGCACATACATTATAATATGCCATGAATAGTAAATACATAAAAACCACTAGTTTATATGGTTTGTAACGATAAAAACGTGTCTAACCATAAATAGATATTTTTTACGCAAACACGTTGCCTATTATCGTCCCATCTCAAATCGAAAATTTTCAAAATTAAAACAGAACAATATAAACGAAATACACATATACACAAATGCATAAAATGTAGCGCAATCACCATTTGCAGTTCAAATACAAAGAGAAAAACTTAAAAAGAACAAAGTTTCAGTTAAAAATAGAGTTGTAAAGATCACAGCACACTACTGCAACACAACACTCAAGAATAACGATTGAAGTGCACTGAAAGCTATTTTATAAAAGCGAAAATGTAATGTTGAACACTAGTTTAAAGTTACAGCGCTTTTGAAGTTTCCATTTTAACCGACATGCAGACTAAAAATATTTGTTATTCGTAACACTTATTTTATAATTTATTTAATTTGAATTTCAGCCCTGTATGTAAACTACGCCACTGCTGGGCACAGGCCTCTGCTCAGTATGAGTATGGTAGCGCCACAGTTAACCACTCTAGTCCTTGGTACTGTCGGACCTCCTTGGTCTTGTGAGAACTTTACGGAGATTTCTCGGGCAAGCAGGTTTCCTCGCGATGATATCCTGCAACATTTAGTAAGTGATCATTAATAACGCACATTCGAAAAGTTTTTGGTACGCGCCCTGCATTTGGACCCCCAGGGAGTCCTAATCCAAGCTGTCCGTTGGTCACTCCGCTAGTTTATTGCTACCCTGATAATTAATATGCAGTATGTAACACATCATTCTAGCTCGTAGTGGACGAAACAGATTTCAGATAACATCAATTCATTATTTAGCAAGTGAATTACTAAGTAGAGAAGGTTCAGCAATAATATTTAGGTTATTGCTATACACCTGCAGCTTTCTAATAATTTCAATTTTTAAATTCAAAGAGATTTCCCTGACTGAAAAACAAAACCGGGAATTGAGGACAGTCAGAAACGAGAAGGTATATCCGTAATGACTATGGTTTATTTACTGAGAAAATAATTTACTGCATTTCCACACGTTGAAGTAATTATATTAATTCTATTCTCACAATTTTGCAATAAAATATTATAAAAATGTGTATTGAGCTAAGCCAAGTCTAAATTTCTAGTTAATAACACTAGGGACACTCTAAACTCTTACTCTTAATCCGTCACCTCACGGACAGTGTGGTGACGGATTAAGAATACGGAATGTCACCACCCCATATCATCCCATGGGTATCGTAAGAGCCGACAGAGGGATCATATTATGCAGGGAACAACACTGTAAAAGAAGGAAAACTTGATACAAACTCTATACCAACCCGTTTGGCCAGCGTGGTATAGTAGGCCAATTCCTCCTTTCAAAGGAGAGGCCTAGTCCAGCAGTGGACTGTTAAAGGCTGATGATGATGATGATGATGATGAACACTAGGGAAATCATCGTGCTATGAACACAAAAATAATCCTAGATGGACATATAACCCACTACCTCCAACATAAACATACAACAACAACGACCCACGAAACAGAATCAATGATAAAATATCATTATTGTTCTTCTAGTACAAAGTTCGTAAATATAAACTTTGAAAAGACAGCCAAGTTGCTTTAACTAACTGCTGAACAGTCAGACTTTCTTTTCATTGTACACATTTTGATGTTATTTCCTCTGCTACAGAAGTACTACTTAAACACTGAAACACAGTTTAATGTTCAAATTTCTGAAAATCAAGAAAAAGAAATCTGTCCATTCCAAAAAAGTTTTGAGTCGCTATCATCACGGGCCGTAATCTTCTCTATTGTAATAAATGTAATTGAACGAAGTTAGTACAATGTAGACTAATGTTTTGTTGTTTTCTTATTGAGGTTTCACTAGTAACAAAGACGCTGTTTCTAAAAGATGACACTAGATTTGCCTCGCAAAAGGTGACTTTGTAAGTTTGTCCATATATGGTGTGATTCATATATATTCAATAGATGTAAATATGTCTGAACATTGAGTTAAGAGTATACTTAAAAGGACGTCAAAGATTAATAAATCACAAAAACAAGAACGTTGCGAAAGTAGTCATCTTCGACACGTCAAAGTCAAGTATTCTTAAATTATTTATTTATTTATTTATACATCAATTAATTATTGAGCAAGTTAATTACTAAGTAGAGGCGGTTTAGCAGTAATATTTAGGTTATTGCTATACACCTGCAGCTTTCTAATAATTTCAATTTTTAAATTCAAAGAGATTTCCCTGACTGAAAAACAAAACCGGGAATTGAGGACAGTCAGAAACGAGAAGGTATATCCGTAATGACTATGGTTTATTTACTGAGAAAATAATTTACTGCATTTCCACACGTTGAAGTAATTATATTAATTCTATTCTCACAATTTAGCCGTGTGGTTGACGGCATAGAATACAAGTGTCACCACCCCCTATCTTCCCGTGGGTGTCATAAGAGGCGACTGAGGGATAACACGATGCAAATACCATCTTTGTGTAGAGACGGAAAACTCGACATCAAACCCTATAAGACTGCCTCGTTGGTCTCGCGGCATAAATGTGCGCGTGGGATCGGGAGGTCCCGGGTTCGATACCTGGGTCTAAACCATGGAATATCGCTATCCCTTTTTTGGGTTGCGGAGGTCAGACAGGCAGTCGCTCCGTGGAAAAGCTAATATTCAGTCAAATCAGGTTAGACTAGAAGCGGACCCCGGGTTGAAACTGGGATAACGCTAGGAGAAAGAAAGAGAATGTTATAGACTGAATACTTTGAATCAAATAGACTTTCCATGTGACTATGGACGCATATAATATTGACCTAATTTTATATTCCTGTTGCGTTTAATGTGTTATTGTTTCTGTGCTTATAATATATAATTAGAAGAAAATAAAAAATCGACAATTAGAGAAATAAAGTACTACTAAGGATTTGTACTAGAAAAGGTCGTAATAAAATAGAAATTCATCCATGGCCAAGTGAGTATGAAATATGTAACATTTTTACATAAATTATTTTCATAAGAGTCTTTTATGACTGACTATGTTATAGATTATCGATAATGTATCATATAATTAAATAAATTATTCTCACAATACACAGCTGCCACAGTTTTCAATATTTGAAAGAGTAATATTATAAAATCGAATAATTTTATGTACCTATAATTGCAAATTCATTGGCTTGTCAGAGCGCCTGGAGCGCTAAGATGCCGCCACGGCGAACAATAAACACCGCTAATATGGCGCTCCGCAGTCCGCACACAAGCGGTAACGAATATTGTATTATTGTGTTGTGAACATAAACCTATTAGGTACATCGGGTAAAACTTTTATTATTCATAAACTATTAGGTATGTCTCAGTACATCCAATATATTTTTAATTTCTAAAATCAATCATTTATAAGTAAGTAGGTGTCTTCTCTGTTTGCTATAACAAAATTTATAGTATTTTTTGAAATAATAAAGTACCTAACTAATTATCTTTATAGTAATTACAGTGAAGTTAAAGATAACAGTTCTGCAACGTCTTACACACATTTGACTGCAGTAAATCCTAACACGATTTGTTCAAGAGCTAGCCAAGAACAAGATAAGTACATACAATGATAAAATATACTAGACTATTATAAATTCTCTTTTAGGTATATAGTAGAGTGTTATAAATTGTTAGGCTCCTACACACAATGCCGTTGGCACTGCCGCCTGCCAAGCCGCGTGCACCCGGCGGCATACAAAGCCGCCAGCTTTGCCGCACGAAGGAGCCGCCGGCATAGCCGCCGGGGTAGGCCGGCGTGCCGCGTTGGTTGCAACTTGCTACTTGTGTGTGGTCGTTCTATACAACTGGAATGATGCCCGGCGACTTTCTGCGGCACTGTGTGTAGCAGCCTTTAGGTTTATATGAGTTAGACTTATTAGTAGGTAACACTGCCTTGCTGATTTTAGCATGAATCGGGGCTCGACCGTACAAGTTTGGTGAGTGAGAGTGCCAAAGACCCCATCGCCTAACTTTTGATGAGCTGTAAACTCTGTATTTCGTTAGTAAATAATTAACAAATATATTTTTTGTCCTTTATATTGTGTTTTACTTAATATAACATACATACTTAGTCCCCCAGTTTTATCCTGGATGGGGTGGGCACAAGTTTTAAATTATACCCTCATTTAGAAGTAGGTATGTTTCTAGACCCTACATAGGGAAGCGAGGCTATTCTGGCCTACTAACTGCAAAAGCGGTATCTCAAAAAAATTTGAAAATTCGATTTTTATGCCATCGGATAGCTTATAAAATTATGCTACATTGTACAGAAAATATAAAAAACCTATAAGAAAGATTTCCCTTTCTCAGTTTTACCATAATTCACTAAAGGTATTAGTAGCATATATATAGAAATGTCTCAGTGATCAATGGGTTCAATACTGGCAGCGACCACCGACTTATAAGAGGCACTCTAAATATCTACTTCAAGCATGATGAGGTCTGTTCTTAGTCCAACTGTCCCGATAGCGGGACATGATACGTTTTAACTGAAACTGAAAAACAGATTTGCTGCACTAGAGACCCCTAGCAGGGGTCTCTAGTGCAGCAAATCTGAAAATGTTGATGAAGACCTCAACGGCATGATCGGGGTAGTACAGGAATTGGGAATGCGGCATTTTCTAAACTTTCAAGCGAGACTCTGAAACTGATGTGATTTGACGGGAAGCACCGGAGGCTTTCCGAATCTTAGTAAAGCGTGACCTTGGTAGCTGGAACACTCGCCTCGTACAGAAAGCGATTGAGCAAAATCGTGGTCAAAAGTCTTCTCCAAAAGACTGGGAAGGGGGCACCTGACAAAGCTGACTCTCTCGAAGGGTAATACCGTTTTAACAGTCCCAGATATCCTCGCTAAAGTTGAGGACTTCTATGGCAATCTGAATGCCAGTCATGCACCGAAGCCTGCACCAAACACGACCGATCCTAGAGCCCCACTTACCGGCCACTATATGGAGGATTTTCCAAACGTAGATGTCGATGAAATCGAAGCAGTTCTAAGACAGCTCAATAATAGTAAGGAGCACGTTGAAGATGGAGTGGCCTCTTAGCTCCTAAAAGCTGAAAGGAAACCTCTACTTGAGGAGCTTAGAAGGCTATTTACTTCTGTAATAATCAATGGGACCAAAAACTCAAAGGCATGGAGCAGATGTTTTGTAGCGTTGTTTTTCAGAAAAGGAGATAAAACTATCGGTAGATCATACCATTGAGTGTGTTTCAACAGTCGTCACGAATCGTCTGGCATCAAGATTTAACGACTCCCAGCCGTCGAAGTAGAATGGGTTTCGTAAAGGTAAAGCTACCGTAGGTACCGTGGACTACATCCATTCTGTCGGCAGTTTATCCAGAAATCTGAAGAGTACAAACGGCCACTGTGTTTGCCCTTTGAGGACTACGAAAAAGCCTTCAACTTCATAAAAACTTGGGCTGTTCTGGAGTCTTTGCAGCGCTACCAAGTCGATCGAAGATAAGTGGCGGTGCTGAGGAGCTTCTACCAAATGGCAACAATGTCCATTCAAGTCCAAAATTACGAAACAAGACCCATCCAGATGCTTCGTGGTATAAGACAGGGTGATGTTAGGGTGAGGGTGATATATTCTTAGGCTGATGTTATATCCTTGAAACTCTTCACCAACGCGTTGGAGGATCTCTTCAAAACACAGCTGTGGTATGGAATGGGAATCAATGTCTATGTGTAGTATTTTACGCATCTCCGCTTTGCCGATGCCTTGGTAATTGTGGCAGAATCGCTGCAAGATTTGCACAAAATGCTGCCCAATCTCAATACTGCCTGAAGACGTGTTGGGCTCGGGATAAATCTAGGGAAGATTGAGCTCATTTTGAATGAACAAATCGTCTCTGAATCAATTTATATCGAAGGTGTAGCTCTCGAAGTTTGCCAGAAGTATGTATAAATATACCTGGGGCAAAAGTTGTAGCTAGGTAGAGTCAACTTTGAGAGTGAATTCATCAGAAGAGTGCAGCTGGGCTAGATAGCATTTGGGAAGCTGCTTCATATCTTCGCCTCAATGCCTAAAGACCAAGGTGTTCGGTTAAATACCTTGGTCTTGCCTATGTGCGCTGCCAGTCATAACGTAAAGAGCTGAGACGTGGAACATGACGGTAAAGCTAGCCCACCGACTACATGTCACTCAAAGAGCTATGGACCGGTCAATGCTGGGGATCTCGTTGAGGAACAAACCCCGGAACGAGATTTTTCGGCAGAAGTCTACTCTATTCACATAATTCAGAGGAATAGCAAACTGAAGTGGCAGGTGGCCACATCTGTCACAGAAAGAATGGGCGGGGAAGTAGGCAGGTTCTCGAGTGGTAGCTACTTTTCGACAAGCATAGTGTTGGACGCTCTCCCACCAGATGGACTAACGACTTGAGGAGGGTACCCTGCAGGAAGCTTACGTCCAGCAGTGGACTGCAACAGGCTGATATGATGTGTGTGTGATGAGGCAGATAAGCTTTTTCATCTGGCTTTTGTGGATGCTGAAAAAGCTTTTGACTCCATCGAAATCTAGGCTGCACTATAGTTGTTGCAGCACAGACATGTGTACTGAAAATATGTGGAGGTGTTAAGCAAATGTCAATAATTTCTGTACGAGCCCTTAAAAACAAAAAACAATCCAATATTTTCAAGAGATAGCACGAAGTGACACAACATATATCCCCGAAACTCTTCACTAACGCTAGAGGAGATCTCCGCTTTGCTGATGATTCAGTGGCAGAATTGCTGCAAGACTTGTATAAATGCTGTCTAGTTATTACCAACGCTGCGCACAGCACTAGGCGCCCCCACCCCCGCGCCGCACGTGCGCCTTTAGTTTATTTTGTCTCCTTGTGGCCCTTGCCTACCAAAAGGTTGCCGACCGCTGGTCTACTGTAAACCAGTTTTGCTCATGGCTCCACTGAGAACAAAAATTGCACTATGCCTATATTGTACAAACAGATTGATTTTCATTATAATAGTTTAAGAATCGTCAATATGTAATATAAATTTAAATATCAGTATCTTAACTCAATATGCTAAAATGTTTTGCTTGCGTTTTTGAAATATTGAAATACGGATGTCACCAGAATACGGCCGCACGCGACGAGAATGAAAGGGGGCGCCCTGCAGTAGGCGGAGCTAAGTGCCCTTCACCTCCTCTGCTTCACCCCCTCAATTACCAAAACATTCGCTTAGGACAGCGCCTTAAATGGAGTTATTTTTATTCCTATAATGAATGCAATCCACCCAATAAGCTTTTATGATAGAAGCACATATATCACTATAGACAAACACGTATATCACCGAGCTCCTACAGGCTGTCATCATTTTGTTATGGTTATTATAATCTCACGCCCTCGGTATCCCCGGAGGGGTAGGCAGAGGTGTAATATTACACCCACATTTCGCCATGTTATGAATTTATAGGTCTCACTTAATAGGGGGCGAGCCTTTTGCCGTTACCGGGCACATTGCCGGACTCCATGCTGCAACTGAGAATTCTTAAACCCTCTGTAACACTTTTGTCCGACCTGGGAATCGAACCCGGGACCAACCCGAACAGCAGAAGCATACGCTTTCCACTAAGCCGCAGTCTGTCAAAAGCACAATTACCTACAAACTAAATGTAAGACAATTTAAAGCTAATTTTACGAGACTATAATTTCGTCGATGTGCCATTTTGTGTGTAGGCATTTCGACAACGAAGTTGAGCAACAGTTGGTTAGGTCATAAATTTTGAAGGCACTGACTTACGTCAACTCCGTTATTCGCAGATTTAATAGATTACGACATTATTGAGAGTAACCATCTGTCTCTACCTTTTTACTTTGATTTCTGTTTGCTAGTAAATATATGCTTGCCTTTGGAGCTGTCTGTACTAATAGTACACAGCTGTAGACTTTATTTGCTGGCCTGGAAATACTGAGCTAAATTAGATCTACAAATACATTTTTAATATTTTAGCTGTTGTTTCTTGGCTGTAAAACATGAGATGATTGATGTTGGTTTGTATTGCCTTGACTCATAAGTCTCGTTGAGCATCGTATGATTTAATTATTTTAAACAGATTTGCTAATTCCATAAGCTTATAAAAATAATATGATTATTTACGGATCTTTTTTTTTTCTATATACTCACGCCTGTACCCCCGAAGGGGTAGGCAGAGGTGTAATATTACACCCACGTTTCGCCATGAATTTTAGGTCCCACGTAATAGGGGGCGAGCCTATTGCCGTATCGGGCACATTACCAGACTCCATGCTGCTACTGAGAATTTCCTAACGAAAAAGCCAATAACACTTTGCCCGACCCGGCAATCGAACCTGAGACCTCCCAATCCCACGCGCACATTTATGCCGCGAGACCAACGAGGCAGTCTACGGATCTTTCTAAAACTAAAAATAAGCTTTGTAATGAATATTTCAGAAACTTTAGTTTATAGAGCTCCTCTAAACAATATCATCCTATCAGCCTATACATATATGCCCTCCAAGGCTCTCCACACAGGCTGCTCTTAAGCCGTCCGCATTCTTTCATCTTGCGGGAAACCCTGATCAAGATGCTGAAACATATTTGTACAACTGCAATTCAATAAAATACTTACTTACACAAAAGAAACGAATTAAGTCTCCTATTCGAAGCACCCATACGATCCTATACATTATTGACACAAACTAATAACATATCTGAAATAACTGCATATTGCCCGTCCACTCGATGACTCATAAAACTACTGTACACAAATTTTTCCAACAGCCAATATACAAACAAAATAAAAAGTATTCAACACACTTGTCCAAATTCCTGGGAACGCCCTAAGTCAGCCGTATGGCGATAGTATCGAAGGCGATATATAAGTTTTTGTAGACAGATAATGGTGCCTATCCTCCGTCCGTCTATCTATTAAACGTCCCACTACCCGACGGATAGTGTCGCTATATAAAATCAACTGTTACTGCCACTTGGTGACAAATAACTTATACATATAAAGTAAGCTTTAATGTTAACAGATTTTAGTTCTAAGTGTTCCAAATAATTACGCTTTTACTATTTTGGTGTAGGATTTTAAGATTGTTTATATGCCACAAAAGATCAATAATGATTTCTCTAAAATTCATCTCTAGGACTGCAAATCCTGTTTCGTGAGAAAGTTTACAAACATTCAATCAACAGAAACAAAATACACTCAGATTCAAAAAAACAATTTGTAAATGACGCATAGTGCTATATCGACGTATGCATAGCCACAGGCTTAAACCACTACGTGCTGACGAATATAATTTAAATAAAATGATATAAAAAAAATCATCATAATTAACATAATACTATTTAATTTTCTCTTGAGTGATCTTAGTTACCGAGTATTGGAGATTGGATTGCCGTACCAGATAAAAACTTATTTTGTTCCTAATACAAATATGTATATTGTTTTAAAATACGAATTTCGAATGAAATAGAAAAAATAATCTCCAAAATCTTATTTTCCATTACCATAGCTAATGCAAAATTCATAAGCTAGCTTCACACCCTTGGATTTTATTAACATTGCCACCTTTTTTTCGGTTTAACTTCTATAATAATATTATGCTATTATTACGTAAGTAGAATGAACCTATTGTCATGCTCGGAGATTTTAATGCAAAGGTTAGAGTGAAGCTTGATGGGTATGAAAATGTACTTGGAACGTTTGGTGATAAGAGTGTGAATGACAACGGCGTATACTTGTTAGATGTATGTGTGGAGATGGGTCTGTCTGTGATGAATACGTGGTTACAGCACAAGATGATACATATTATGTACACGTGCCATAAGAAGGAAAGACATGTTACGTTAAGGAACATGATAGATTTTGTGATAGTCGATGATAGAATGAGAAGGAAAATAGTAAGACTAAATGGTTTACTGTAAACAACTTAGTACTGAACGCCAAAAAAACCAAATGTGTTAAGTTTGCTTTGCCAAACGTCAGAAACCTTGGTACTAACATCGTTTTAAATGGTGATGTACTGGAAACAACTGAATCTACGTTGTTTCTAGGAATAACACTTGATTCAAACTTGCAATGGGGCGCACACATTACATATCTGTCAGCGAAACTTAGTTCGGCTGCTTATGCCATTAAGAAGGTGCGTAGTTTAACAGATGTCGATACGGCTAGGCTGGTATATTTTGGCTATTTTCATAGTGTTATGTCATATAGCATATTACTATGGGGTAGAGCTGCTGATATCGAAAGTATTTTTATATTGCAAAAAAGAGCAGTTCGGGCCATTTACCAATTACGAACAAGAGTTTCGCTCAAGGAAAGATTTAAGGACATCGGTATTTTAACTGTAGCGTCTCAGTATATTTATGCCAGTGTTTTGCATGTGCGTAGGAATATAAATTCATATTCAAAGAATAGTGATATTCACTCTATTAATACAAGAAATAGACATAAATTATATGTTCCGTATTTCCGTTTGTGTAAAACTCATAATTCTTTTATAGGACAAAGTTTACGCATCTACAACAAGATACCGATATGTATTTTAGACTTGCCGTTTAGCGCATTTAAGACAACGATTAAAAATAACCTAATGCAAAAGGCTTATTACAATTTAAATGATTACCTTAATGACAAATGCGCTTGGCAATAATCTGTTTTAGTATTCACATAATGATTGGGTAAGTAGGTAGATAATATTAAAATTTTCATGACATGTAATTAAATATGATTCTATTCCCAATAAAATTATATAAGTAAATGATGTTTTTTGGAATCGCCATCACATCATTAGATGTCTTTCATGTCGTTAGATACTATTTATTTATTATGTTTAATTTTATTGTCTTGTACTCAATCAGTTGGATCGGTGGTTGTATTTCAAAAGGTATCACGTCAATTAAATATGGGTACTACATTTGCATTTCTTCACACGTTTTCACAAATTTATGCTATACTTAATGATCTGGAAAATGGAGGTAGTTCGCGTTCATGGTCAGTATACCAACAGATTGTTAATTTTATTACTGCTGGTTCGTATACCGTTGTCGTCATGCTCACTAAAATGTCATTTCTTGTGGTGGCGTCGTGTGTCGGGTCATCCCTGTCCCTCTAATATGGCGAGAGGGATGATGGCTGGCACATGCGTCATACTCGTGAACGGGTGCTACTTGCGATGACTGGTCGATGGCGGTCTTATGGGCTGGTATAATTTTTTATTTATATTTAACTTCATCATTTCCATCATGGTTCTGAACATTTGCGCGGATTGCCTGCATTGTTAGGTGCATAATGTAAGTGGATGCTCCTGCTTCACCATGTCTATGTTCAGGAGGCTAACTAAATGAACATCAAAATTTAACTTGATTATGCTTGAGTATCATGTAAAGTAAATATATACAAGTAACATAGAAGGTATAACAGTTGCAGCACCTTACAAAAGTTTAATTGTTATGTATTATTAAAAACCTGGCGATAAAAAAGAGTGACCGTGAGTTTTATTGCCCGTTCTTTCTCATGGTTCTACCTATTGCTTTGCGAACGTGGCAGTAAATGTAAATGTAGAAGCATACAGTAATAATGTTTAAATTTGACGTTCATAAGTGTCACTTTGTGATCTAAATGAATAAAGGATTTTGAGTTTGAGTTTGAGTTTGAGTAGACACTAGGGCATATCGTAGATCAGATATTGGCATAGACCAACTATTTGGTGATATCAAGAGTCTGTGGTATGTTTAAACACTGGCGGCATAGAGCCAAAGAGTCTTCTACAGACTTAGAACGTATAAAAGTGAAAAATTTAAAGATCAGCATACGAAAGAGATGTATAAAAAGCAATTGAGCGAACGGTTGGATAAAAGCTGGAGTGATGTAAATGAAGAAAATGTGAGTGATGTACGGTGGGTATTTAAAACCAACGTAGTAAAATGTGCTGAAGATATATGCGGTATGAGTAAAAGAAGCCGTAAGAAATGTGAGAAAGCTGACTTGTCGGATGATGAAACTAGAAGTATGGTTGAGGAAAAGAAGAAAGCATAGTTGGATATAATAGCAATAGAAGCAGCGAATCGAGCGAGCGGTGGTATGAATTAAGATATTTTTAAAGAAATGAAGGACAAGTATAGATGTGTGAAAGCTAAAGTTATATAATGTATAGGGAGGAAGAAGAATGACAAAAAGAAGAAATATGAGAATCAATTCGGCTCAAGTTTCCGAGACAATATAAAACTGTTTTGATAACTAGTCAAAGAAGCGCGGGACAAAAATAGGAATGGATCGATGAAAGTTATTAGAAATGAAAAAGGTGAAGTTATGAATGAAGAAAAATGATACGATATTGCTGGAAGGATTATTTTGAGAGTTTATTTGATAAAGATGTGAGTGAAATAGAGCAAGAAGAGATAATAGATATGTATGATGGCCCTAGTGATGCAATTGGAATGTATGATGATGATAAATATAGACGAAGGCAGTGCTTGTCCCAATTTATAAAGGAAAAGGTTCGCAGCAGGAATGTCAAAAATATCGTGGGATCAGCCTTCTTAGTGTTGTAGGAAAAATTATGCCAGAATATTGATTGATAGGGTAGTAAATATATATAGGACGCACAACACCAACATATCCATAATTCTGTAAAAACCGAAGATCCAGCAAAGGTCTGGAAATTTCTTAAAACTCTGGGGGTCGGCAAATCACCTCAACTTACTACCCCTAATGACTCCAATATTGATTCGCTCAATCAACATTTCGCTGCCTCGTCCAATATTGATAGGACTGCTAAAGAAAGCACTCTTAACTATCTTTCATCCCTGCCAACCCCTAGTTATTCACCATGTATCTTTAATCATTTCACCGATAGTAATGTTAAGAAGAGCATAATGTCAATCACATCGAACGCAGCTGGTAGTGACTGTGTCAACCGTAATATGCTCCTTCCCATCCTTGATTTAATCCTACCCATCATTACTCACATCATTAATTACTTCTTGTCCAGTGGTGAATTCCCATCGATGTGGAAGGATGCCCTAATAACTCCAATTCCGAAAAAATCACATCCTTTATCCTTTTCTGATTACCGACCTATTTCTATTCCACTATTCCTTTCCAAAGTCCTCGAACGTCTCGTTTACAATCAAGTCAACTCGTTCCTTCCTAAAAATAATCTCCTTAATCCATTCCAGTCCGGTTTCCGTCCAGGCCATAGCACCGCTACAACCCTTATCAATATTACAGATGACATCAGGGCTGGTATGGAGGGCGGACAGCTCACATTCCTTGCTCTGCTAGATTTTAGCAACGCCTTCAATACAGTGGATTTTGACATTCTACTTTGCCGTCTTTGCTCTCTTAACATATCTCCTACGGTGAATGATTGGTTTCGTAGATACTTGTGTAGCCGCCGACAGCGTATACGAGTTGAAAATTCACTCACGACTGTTGGCGTGCCCCAAGGCGGCGTGTTGTCTCCTTTACTCTTCGCAATTTTTATAAATTCTATATCAAACAATCTTCGCTCTTCCTATCACATACATACATACATATCGTCACGCCTCTTATCCCCGAAGGGGTAGGCAGAGGTGTATTTCTACACCCACTTTTCGCTAGATATACTTTAGTCCCACGTAATAAGGGGCGAGCCTATTGCCGTACCGGGCACATTTCCAGACTCCGTGCTGCTACTGAGAATTTCGTGACAGAAAAACCCAATTACATTGCACGACCCAGGAATCGAACCCGGGACCTCTCGATCCCACGCACACATTTATACCGCGAGACCAACGAGGCAGTCGTATAGGGTTTGATGTCGAGTTTTCCGTCTCTACGCAAAGATGGTATTTGCATCGTGTTATCCCTTAGTCGCCTCTTCCTATCACCTTTATGCAGATGGTCTCCAAATCTATACGCAGTCGACATTGGCTCAGATGTCACACTCTATTGGTACCATCAACGGTGATCTTGCACAGATTAGTAGCTGGAGCAAATCCTATGGACTTATAGTGAACCCATCGAAAATGCAAGTCATTGTTGTTGGTAGTTCGAGAATGTTATCGAAGATCGACTGGTCTCAACTTCCTGATGTTATATTTAATGGCACTGTAATTCCTATACAGGATAAAGTAAAAAATCTGGGCTTAATCATTGATTCTACCCTTTCCTGGCGCTCACAAGTCCAAGAAGTGAGTCGTAAGATATTTGCTTCGGCAGGTTCATTGCGAAGACTTAGGAATTTTCTTCCTACTGCCACCAAAATTGTACTTGAAAACTGTCTATTACTCATTATTGATTATGCAGATGTCAGCTATCCAGATCTCGCCGAAAACCAACTAGACAAACTTGAGCGCCTTCAAAATCCTCTGTATACGATTCATATTTGGATTACGCAAATACGATCATGTCTCACAATTTCGAACACAACTCAAGTGGTTACCCATACGATTTCGCCGGAATACTCATATACTTTCTCTACTATACAACATATTGTTTAACCCTTCGACTCCCTCCTATCTTAAAGGAAGATTCGAATTCCTACATGATACGCATAACCGTTATTTAAGGTCATCAGAAAATTTAAAGCTGAAGATTCAGAAGCTCATTGCACGGATTATATTGATAAATCGTTTTGTGTCACTGCTGTTCGCCTATGGAATGCACTCCCATTACATATAAGACAGGTAACAAAGTTCAAATCCTTAGTCAAGGATCACTACCTATCACTATGATTTTTGCCGTTCTAATATTATTTTAGTATTATTTATTATTTATGTATGTGTATGTATGTATGTTGTATGGCGTTCGATTTTGTGGACCACAAATTGCTCCTGCACAAACTAGAAAAGTATGGGATAAGAGGAAAAGCAAACGACTGGTTGAGAGACTATCTAAATGATAGACAACAATGTGTGGAAATCTCTAAAATCCATAACAATGACAAAAAAGTTGTATATAGAAGTGCCTATCAGCAAAATCATTTTGGAGTGCCTCAAGGCAGTATATTGGGACCATTCTTATTCCTCATGTACATTAATGATCTCCCAAATACCGTTTGCCATAAAACGATCTTGTTTGCTGATGACTAGTGATCGGATAATCGGATGCATATTTACCTAAAGTTGAGGTGTTGGCTATTATGGAGTGAACTTTTGAATAAAAAAATCACGGGATTACGGAATTAACAAATTTCATTTTCTTTTTACTATAGAATCAAATCGGGTGTGGGTATATTTACTTATTGTAAGGTGTTGGCTAATATGGAATACACTTTTATATTGAAAAAATCCCGGGATTTCGGATGCGACAAATTTTGTGTTTTTATTAAAGAATGAAATCGGGTGTAGGTGTATTTACTTATTTTAACTTTTGTACCAAAACAAAAGCTCTAAAAATAATAAATCCTCTTAATTTTCTTCAATTTTCAAAACATTTATCTCAAATAAATAAGAATTACAAAGAAAAACCATCCAGTCTCTTAATAATTATTAACTTACAACAACATCACCAACAAACTCCCGCGCTCAACTGAGTGTGACTGACAGTATCGTATTAAACGACTAAGTTGAAAGTTTAGGATACATATTATATATACATTTTTTTAAATTAACACCCACTGCCTACCATTCCTCTTACACTCAACATACTCATAAATTGATGGGGAGCTTAAAATTAACTTCAAGTAAATACACATTAATAATTATTGTAATCCCGGAGACCAGTTCTTTTTTTAAATAAAACCACATGTTAAAGACGTCGTTTCCTCACCATGTTACAGAGTAGTTTCACATTCCCGAATTTTCTGGAATCCCGGGATTTATATTTAAAGACATATGTTTTAAGAAGCCGCTTCCATAATATGCTAGCCAAAAATGAACTTTAGGTGAATATGCATCCGATTATCCGATCACTGCTGATGACACAAACCTAATAATACAAAATGAGAACGCCAACACGTATGAATCAGACATAAATAAAGCAATAGAAAACATAACACACTGGTTAAATTCTAATAATTTACAAATTAATATTGATAAGACAAAAATGATCCAATTCCAGACATATAAAAAAAAATCATTGACATTAAATATTAAATATAATAATACGAAGATTGAAGAAGTTGTAAGTACAACATTTCTAGGTATAAAGTTGGATCAGAATTGCAACTGGAAATCACATATAGATTACGTTTGTGACAAACTCGACAGATTTGTTTATGCTATAAAAAGGTTAAGAGTTACGGTATCCACAGAAGCAGCTCTGTGTGCATATCACGGATACGTTTCGTCCGTACTCTCATATGGTCTCTTACTGTGGGAAAATTCGGTGGATATTATAAAAGCGTTCAGAGTGCAAAAAAAATGTCTGCGTGCAATCTGTGGAGCCTGGCATACAGACAGTTGTAAACACTTGTTTAAAAAATACAATATTATGCCATTACCATGTATGTACATTAAAGAATTATGCCTATTTGTACAAAAATATCCAGAATTATTTATTAACTACAAAGATGTAACGAAACGCAATGTTGCTCCCAGAAATAAGCATAAATTATGTTTACCGCAATGCAAGCTCGAATTGTATAGAAGGAATTCGTACGTAAATGCCATAAAGGTATATAACAAATTACCCAATGTCTTTAAAGATTTACCTTTGATCTATTTTTAAAAAAAGTTGACAGAGTGGTTAAAAGATGTTTTTACGATCTAAATGAATATATGGCATATCGCGGAGAAGAAAATTAATCTATAATATTGGGATATACCTTATGAGTTATGACTTTAGTTAATGTAAGATCAAAAAAGCTTTGACATTTAAAATGTAATTGTGGACTGAATTAATTATTTATTTATTATTATTATTATAGACAAAATAAAAGTAATTTCTTTCTATCTTTTGAACTGACATATATATTATTACCTTGAAATTGTTTAATTGATCAGTATCACAATTATAATTTAATAAGAGTTCATATTAATTTGTTGTTTTATTAAGGTTGTAAAATAATTAACATTAAAATAATATCACTTATGTTTGTGTACTAAAACAAATATTTGCATACCATATGTAATGGTAGAATGTAAATGGGCCATTTTATATTTAAGATCATACTCTGTATACCTACATTCTGGCAAATAAAGGACTTTAACTTTGACTTTGTATGTATGTTTGTACGCATGTATGTATTTATGTTTGTATGTATAAGTATTTATATATGTGTAGTACATTATTATAATATTACATAAATGTATATATTTAATGTATTATCATCTTATTACTGGTACACTTACAACTACCATTTCTTTCCTACTAATAATATCTCCCTATCCTCCCTATCATCATTATATATATAATATATCCCTATCCTCTCCTATGCCGTGTGGTTGGCGGCATAGAATACAAGTGTCACCACCCCCTATCTTCCCGTGGGTGTCGTAAGAGGCGACTAAGGGATAACACGATGCAAATACCATCTTTGCGTAGAGACGGAAAACTCGACATCAAACCCTATACGACTGCCTCGTTGGTCTCGCAGCATAAATGTGCACGTGGGATCGGGAAGTCCCGGGTTCGATTCCTGGGTCGGGCAGTGTTATTGGGTTTTTCTGTCACGAAATTCTCAGTAGCAGCACGGAGTCTGGAAATGTGCCCGGTACGGCAATAGGCTCGCCCCTTATTACGTGGGACTAAAGTATATCTGGCGAAAAGTGGGTGTAGAAATACACCTGTGCCTACCCCTTCGGGGATAAAAGGCGTGACGATATGTATGTATGTATGTATGTATGTAATAATATCTCCATCCAAAGGTTGCCTGGTAGAAATCGCTGTTAGCGACAAGGCCGCCCTTTGTACTCTATTTAATATAAAATTTCTATACATATGTTCTTAAAAGTGTACAATAAAGTATTAAATAAAAATAAATAAAATAAATAATAAACGTGACTAATGAGAAGATATGGGATGGGTAAGCGGGATTTCGGAAGGGAATGGGATGTATGGATCAAGTCTTTTCCTTACGCTGCATAACCGAAAAGTTTAGTGTCTGGCAAAAAACCAGAAGGTATATTGCGCGTTCATAGACCTGGAAAAGGCGTATGATAGAGTGAAAAGAAAGGACTCGTCGGCGACTGAGTTACAACAAATGATGGACTGCATGAATGAGAGCTTTAAAGCAAAAGGTATGAAATTGAATGTAAGAAAGACGAAAGTGATGATGTTTGAGTGTGAAAGTGTGACTGAGTGTAATATTGCAATTGAAGATGAAAACATTGAACTAGTTGAATATTGTGTATATTTGGGTAACATGTTTACAAGAGATGGAAGATGTGATAATATCTCCTATATTGAAAAGAGAGTGACTGCGGGAAACTGTGTAAATGGAGTGCTGCATTTGCAGCATTCATAGTGCCTTTATGAACGGCCAGAATGTACCAAAACAGGCCCGACTGGCAGTTTATAATGGAGTGCTTTTGCCTACGTTGATGTACGGTAGTGAGTGTGGCAGAAAAAGTATGAAAGCAGTATTAACGCAGTTGTGATGCGTTCACTGCGTAGTATGTGTGGGGTAAGACTGATTGATAGAATTCCGAATGCAGTAATCTGAGAGCGATCTAGCCTGAAAGAAGATGTCGTGACAAGAATTGAGAAAGGAATGCTGAAATGGTTTGGGCACGTGTAGCAAATGAGTGAAGAAAGAGTGACGCATAAAATATATGAGGCAAACGTGTGTGGGCAAGTCGGACGCGGCAGACCTCGTCGGACATTCGTCGATCAGATTGGGGACATTTAAAAATAAACCGGTCAAGTGCCAGCGGACTCGCGCACCGAGGGTTCCGTACAAACCTGCAGGTATAATAATTATTTTGAAAATATGTGATAAACTAAAAATTAAAGGTTTTCAAAAAAATTCCTATGCGCTATAAAAGGTTGTTTTGTGCCAAATTTTAAGATTCTAGATTGACTGGAAGTACCCTTTAGTTCTGACTTGAGCATTTGATATGAATTTCAATTTTAAGTCTCTACGGGTTCATGAGGAAAGGGGTAGTATCCTTAAAATTATTAAAGATATTTTAATTATATAATGTAATTAAGAATTTACGTTTTCGCACTTTTTCCTTTATCAGTGCCATAAGACGTTGCTTTGTACCAAATTACAAGATTTTGAGTTAACGGGAAGTACCCTGTAGGTTTTGATTCCCTTGCGAGTAGCTGTGAGAAAATATGTGGCTTAAATTGCTGTTTCTTTGTATTGCGTTGACATAGAAGTTTGATTTTGTTACAGCTTAAAGGTATTATAGATTTGGGTATTTGATATGAATTTCAAGCTAATACCTTAACGTATTCATGAAAAAAGGATCATAACTTTAAAATTAATAAAAATATTTTTATGATACGAGGTAACCAAAAATTTACAGTTTTCGCAATTTTCCCTACTCTTTGTTATAAGACATTGCTTCGTACCAAATTTTAAGATTCTGAGTTCACGAGAAGTACCCTGTGATTTTGATTCTCTTGCGAGTTTCGAAAATTGCGGAAATTTGCAGCATAAACGAACATCTTTTGATTGCATTAGCTTAGACGTTTGATTTTTACACAGCTTCAAGGGACAGTAGATTTGACTATTTGATATAAATTTCATTTTGATACATTCACGCGTTTCTGAGAAAATGGGTCTTGACAGACGGACGGACAACAAAGTAATCCTATAAGGGTTCCGTATTTTATTTCGAGGTACAGCACTCTAAAATGGGAAGGTCCGAAGCACCCGGACTGGCGAGCATGTATGAAGAGAGTAATGAATGTTGAGGAAGCGCGTTAGGTTTGTAAGGATAGATGCAAGTGACATTCCGTTGTATCTGCCTACCGCGACGGAAAAAGGCGTGAGTATATGTATGCTATTTATCATCAAGAACGCAGTACACTTTGACGCATTACTAAACCTTTTAAATACTTAGTAAATAAATAGTACATCGTTGACCATAAAATTAAGGTTTGTTGTTAAATCGAACGAGACATAAAACTTAATGCTTAGTACTTGCTCAGTAACGACAGCACCACAACAAAGTTTGAGTGGAGTTTAACGTTGGGGCGACAGTAAATGTACCTACCCTATAGAAATTCCTTATATTTTATTTTTATGACATCTCCTGTCATTCTGGTATTGAACATTTTGTAATAATCAAACGTAAAATTCACTAAAAATAATCATGGACCGCTTTACTTCCCAAGAAAGTGGAATAATCGCGTCATAAACCTCAACCTTGAAGAGGATATTTTTTTTTCAAAATTGATTATGAGTGACGAAGCGCATTTCCATCTCTCGGAACATGTCAATAAGCAGAACTCTGATACTCGCTTCTGGGGCCATCTAAAATCCGCGCGTTACTCAAAAAACACCTTTACATCCACTAAAAGTACTGTATGGTGTGGCGTCCAGACTTCTTTCTTTGGGTTTATTTGAAATCTCAGGTGTATGTGAACAAACCATAGACTCTTGCAGCTTTAGAAGTGTTACGGTTATGGAAAATATCATGAATAGGGCTCAAATGTGCTTCAACTCTGGAGGTCAACATTTAATAGACATCATATTTAAACCATAATGCAACTAAGTTTCATGGCACACACACATATATATATATATATATATATATATATATATATATATATATATATATATATATATATATATATATATATTTAAAAAACTAATTCTAGTTTTCTCATTTAGAAAGTTGTAGCTGAAGTTGTAGCTGAATCAAATAGGGTCTTTACTTTTGCGCAACCTGGTACTTAAAGTTAACCCTTATTTGTACTAGTCGCGTACTATGTTTTGGCTTAGTATAATCCTATATCGCGGCAAAGGGATAAAACAAGGCTCATTAAAAAATAATAGTATGTTTGTTACGTCACGTAGAATTTGCTGCATATCAGTTCGTAGCACACGTAGCAGTTTCGTAGCTAAGGTAGAATTAAAAAACAAAGTCTTTACCATTCTTGGATATATTTAAGAATAGGGTACATCGCCAATTTTGTATAAGAAGCGTTAATACGTAAGGTATCTGGCGGTTTATCTGGCGAAAAGTGGGTGTAGAAATACACCTCTGCCTACCCCTTCGGGGATAAAAGGCGTGACGATATGTATGTATGTATGTAATACGTAAGGTATGTAGCTAGCCGGATGAACGGACAGACAACAGAGGCTTAGTACTAGTCCTATTATCTTCTTTATTCCAAAACGCCGATAAACGTCTCCACTTATTTCTTACCTTACGTAAATCTTTTAAGCCCTAAATCTCCTAGGGGTGAGATGAAAATCCTCAATAAACGTGTTCATTAAGTTCTAACCAAAAGCAGGTATGTGAAATTTCGTGCGGATACTTTAAAAATAAAAGCCTTCCAGATGGAAAGCTCCTCCCTTATTAAACTTGGCTGATGATTACAACATAAAAGGTATTAATATCATAATTTAATAGAGGTGCCTCAGCACAGGATAACAAATAATATAGTCGTCGTCGTCGTTTTATCTGTCGCAGGCAATTTCTATGATATAAATACTTTAGAATTGGTATAAATAACTATCGAATACCGTCCAATCAGTCAAATAAACTAGATCGAGGAAACTCTAGCTTTCCAATGTGTTTTTGTGCAGGGTTATATGGAAACTCAACATAATCTAATAAATTACCAGGCGGATGAGAGTTTTCACAAGCGCTCTATGACTTAATTACAATTTTCTACCGTATATTAACCCAAAAAAAGATAGTATTACATTACTGCCGGTTCGTATACCGTTGTCGTCATGCTCACTAAAATGTCATTTCTTGTGGTGGCGTCGTGTATCGGGTCATCCCTGTCCCTCTAATATGGCGAGAGGAATGATGGCTGGCCCATGCCTCATAATCGTGAACGAGTATGAGGCATGGGCCAGCGATGACTGGTCGATGACGGTCTTGCGGCTGGTATTAAATTTAAATATTTAACTGCTTCATTTCCATCATGATTCTGATCACTTTCGCGGATTGCCTGCATTATTAGGTATATATAATGTAAGTGGATGATCCTGTTTCACCTTGTCTATTTTGAGGAGGCTAACTAAATGAACATCAAAATTAAAATTAAGTATTATGCTTGAGTAATATTATGTACAGTAAATATATACAAGTGATATAGAAGGTGTAACAGTTGCAGCACCTTACTAAATGTAAATTATGTGTATTATGCAAAACCTGGCGTTGAAAAAGAGTGACCGTGAGTTTTATTGCCCGTTCATCCTCATGGTTCTACGCCCGTGCTTTGCGAACGTGGCAGTAAATGTAAATGTAGAGTCTTTAAGTAATTATTTTATAAATGTATTTTTTTGACGTTCATAAGCGTCACATTGTGACCCAAATGAATAAAGGATTTTTACTTTGACATTAGTGAGCATGCTGCTATAATGTCATTATAGACTATTTGCCTACGATATTATAGGTATACGTATAACTAACAACGTCTTGGGGTTTTCTTTGTTTAGGTATCAAGTTTAACTTCTTTCCAACTTTGTCATTCTTACCTCATTAAAACTATCGAAGCTACAAAACATTGGGCTGTCCAAAGAAAACCACGGTTAGTTAGTCTGTTTTCTGGATACACAAGATCTTTTAAAGATTTCTCATAAGCTTTACAACAAGTTAACTCATAGAGAAAGTTACTAGGTAAAATCATTTAACCATATACTGAATAATTTATCGATATGCAAACCTATTAAACGATCGTACAGCTGAGTCAAGAAACAGTTTAATAATTGTATAATTATGAACTTAAATATTATTGGTAGGATTCCGATTATATAAACGGCTGCAATATAAGTATATACTTTATACTGGCATCAAGATATATTATTTATATTCGGAGCCGCAAGCGAGCGAGCAAGTCTAGTTTTATATAAAACCATTCGTAATCAACATAACTTCGACATTGGCTGCAATCAAATAACTTAACCTCAGCTCGTTACGTACAATGGACTTGAGTAAACAATTGGAGTACACAATAATACTTCAGTAAATACAATCAGAGCGAGTAATTTCTGGGAATCGTAGACATTATTATACATGTATCAGCGAAAAACTTCTCGCTCATGAAAATACTTTAAAAATCAAACGGTTTTTTCTAAGGCCAATCGCTCGTTGGGGTAAAACGCTTTCCGCGAGTCAGATTCAATAATATTTCATAGATTTCTCAGCTAGCAGAATTAATATTTAAAAATCCAAGAATTCAGGGGTGCAATTTAAATTAAAACTATAAGTACCAGCCGCACCCCGCGACATCACTCGTCACACATCTTCCATCGAACCATCGTATTGCATGTGCGTAATATGACGTACCTCTCGCGTTATTTCTATCTCTGACAGTCTTAATATTAATATGATAAGAATAAAGTTCTTTATCTCATTGTGAGATATCAAATTCATACATCTCTATATTATAACTCGCAGATTTGGCATTGTACTTTCATTGCCATTCAAATGAAAGATACAATTATTAAGATTTTTACCTAACCTATACCGAACTATCTTCGCGCAAATTCCACTGTCAGACGAATCACAAAAAAATGTGTACTCTGATGACTACTGATGACTTTTACGCTAACATTGGTTTGTTTTTTTTTGTATGCAGGTCCGCTCCCATGCGACGATGCTGGACGACCTGGTGCCAACGATAGCGGCCAACAGATCCACGGCACCAGGCTTCGAGCACAACTACTTCGTCATGTACTTCGATGAGGCCACCAACCAGTACGTCAACAGCACACACTATGAGACAGAGGTAAGTACAACTATAAGTACCAGCGATCCTGTAGTAGTCAAAATTCGAAAGCGATTCCGTAGCGGTCATTTTACATTTAGACGACCTGATGGCAAGGCGGAAGTGTAATCGACTGTCACTCTGGAGATCGCGGGTTCGATTCTCACTCAAGCCCAACATTTGCATGAACATAAATGTTTGTCTTCATTTTTTTTTATTCAATTAGTTAGGTCTGGATGTGTCTATGTATATTATGAATTTACAAAAAAAAGGGAAGCGAAAGCCTAGTGGAGATACCAATATAGACTGCCATGCTGACGGTATGGGGTTTTTAATCCACGGCGCGCATCAATGACTTTTCAGAGTTATCATCAACCCTGTATATTAACTGTCCCACTGCTGGGCACGAGCCTCTTCTTACTATGAGAAGGGTGAGGCCATAGTCCACCACGCCGGTCTAGTGCGGGTTTGTAGACTTCACATGTCTTTCGAGAACATTATGGAGAACTCTCAGACATGCAGGTTTCCTCATGATGTTTTCATTCACCGTTTAACAAGCGATAATTAACTATTTAATACGCACACAAATCCGAAAAGTCATTGGTGCGCGCCGTTGATTCGAACCCGGACCCTCTGCGTAGCAGTATGTCGTTGTTATATGCATATTGACATACATACATACATACATAGACTCACGCCTGTTTCCCCGAAGGGGTAGGCAGAGGCATATTAACCGCCCATTTTTCGCCAGTGTTTTGATCCCACGTAATAGGTGGCGAGCCTATTGCCGCTTATCGGGATATTTTGTTTGCCAGAGCCTCGTCCGTTGATCGGCAGGTGCACCACTTGCAGTTGAGGTTGGCTTGGGACCCGAAGTTCTTGGTGGGAAACCGTGCATATTGAATTGTAAATTATCGCTTGCCCCATGCCTCGGAGAGGACGTTAAGCTGTCGGCGCCGCTGTCATGAAGTTTTTTGACAATCGTTAAGAGAGTCAGTATCTTTGAATAAACTGACAGCAGTCTAAACCATGGAATATAACTAGTTATCCCTTAGGGTTGCGGAGGTGAGACAGGCGGTCGCCCTGTAGAAAGCTAATATTCAGTCAAATCCGGTTAGCCCAGACAGTGGACCCAGCTTCCACTGGGATAACGCTAGGAGGATGTATTTACAAAAAAAGTATACATGTATGTTTATTCACCCATATAACAAGTTCTGCTTAGTTCAGGAGACAAGACAGTGTTATGCGTATGTGGTAAAATATTATTATATCTAATAGTCCTTGATACGCACGATGTGTTTAAAACATCTGTAAATAAAGTTTTATCTTAACGTATTTGAATATAAATATCTTATTATTAGATATTAATAGCCAGACCTAAATGAGTTCGAGACCTATCCATTAAACAAACGATAAGATTAGATGGAGGAGTTCAGTTTAATATTATTTATCGTTACAAGGAAAATGTTTTTACGATGCAAAATTGTAAGGGAGATAAAATGATCGTGCAGTGAATGAATTTAATATTTCACAATATTTTTTATTCGAAGAGAAAAGAGATAAATGGCTACTAGATTTCTCACTTTGGCAGTCACTTTGATTCTTTTCTCGAAGTGCGTTTGGTGAGTAAGCAAATCTATTTCCATTAGTCTATCTATATATGACGCTGACCTATCAGCTTACTACGAAATAAAGGAACGTACGAGTACATATTATTATCTTAACGTTATATTTAGTTACACCGACATCTTATATGCATTACTACGTTATACTTTAAAAATGTCCATGTACTCAAAAATTCATAACCCAATTTACAGTTTCCACTCAAAAATAGACGCATTTTTACACGGTAAATTTAAGAATATCCTGGCGGTACACGGAGGACAGATAGGGTAAGCCTTTAACAATGTGCCTGTTGGAACCGATAGCTTGCTACACGGCAGGATAGGAACTCACCGTTTGTACACCCCGGATTTTACCTTTAACCTTTTATTATTATGACAAGTGTACCCACATCTATATAAAGTAGAAGTAAAATTTTATTTGTCTGTTTATTTTTCACATCCGGCTCATTCTGAATTTAGTTCTTGGCTGGCTGATGGAAGTTTTGTAGTTTTCAAAGAGTACTTAGGCATTTTTAAACAGTCGTAAATATTTATCCCTTATAGTACAAGATCCCGCGACAAATTAGTGCACTCATCGAGTTTTCGCTAAAAACCAAATTTTTATGTATATTTATGATTAAGAGAATATATATTTACTAGATTGCATATTAAAATGTGGCCGCAAGTATTTTTTTTAACGTTTTGGTTATTGATTTTTGGGAAAAAAATTTGTTCACTTGTTTTTTTTAATAAAATATCGTCTACATCACGGCATTGTAAATAAACATTCTGAAAAATCACGTTTGCCTATCATATATATATCGAAATCATACCTGTTTATACCTGCCTGCGAAGAGGTGCGGCCAAGTGACAAACGGCAACCGTGATTTTTCAGAATCTTTATATATATTGCCGTTATGTAGACGATATTTTATTTAAAAAATAAGTGAACGAAACTTTTCCCCAGAAATCAATTACCAAAAATTTTTCTTAAAAATACACCATAACCACATTTTAATAAGCAACCTAGTAAATGTAATATTCTCCTAATCATAAATTTATATTAAAATTTGGTTTTTAGCGAAAACTCGATGAGTGCACTAATTTGTCGCGGGATTCAGGTCGTTTAGACTATTGGTTAGTCGATGTAAATCATCATCCTCCTAGCGCTATCCCAGTTTCAATCTGGGGTCCGCTTACGAGTCTAACCGGATTTGGGTGAATATTAGCTTTACAACGGAGCGACTGCCTGTCTGACCTCCGCAACCCGAAGGGGTAGCGATATTCCATGGTTTAGACTAGTGTTAGTTTATTTAGAAGGTACTGACGCCCTATAACGACTGTCAAAGATCTTAATGACAACCGGGACCGACGGCTTAACGTGCTCTCCGAGGCACGGGGCTAGCGATAATAATTATCAATTCAATACGCACATAACTCCGAAAAGTCAGTGGTGCGCGCCGTGGATTCGAACCCGATACCTTCTGCATGGCAGTCCGTTGGTATCTCCACTAGGCTATCGCTGCACGTTTCTGGTTTTTTTTTGGGTTTTATGGTTTTGGTTAGTCGATGTAAATATTGGATTTAAATTTGATTTGAATTCTATAATTGGGATTTTTCCATCGAAGTATGCTTGTTAGATATCTTAACAATAAAGTCATTCTTCGTACCTAAATTAGAGTCAACAGTTATGATTAACGTAACTGTTGACTTTGCATGGGTTCTACCTCTGTCTCGGATATGCAGGTTTAGCATGGCATTTATTATTGGTATTAACATACTTACAGCCATGTACATACTTTTAAGTACTAAATATTAACTTAACAGCATTTTTAACGTGTGGGATCATTTCTACGCTGGACAAGGTATAAAATAAACATTTATATAAAACGTTATCTGTAAACAAATCATTTATTTTAAAGCAATTATGCTCATCAAATTCCTCACATAAAAACGAACAATTTTAATAACGATATAGGTATTTCTACGTAGAGCTTTGAAAAAGCCTATGAAAATATTGCCGAATACAAAGCTACCAATATTTTGGTCACCGTGTTGATACAATCAAAATTATATGGGAGTAACAAAAGTTACATCTAATCCGCAATGCTTTCACAAGTAAATACATTTGATTAGTTTTTCGCTTATATCTATACTTTTGTAATTGTACCGGCTAAGGCGATAAGGCCTCTTCTCTTTATCTCTTTTGCCAGTACAATTGCCTTATCTTTAGGCCAGAATGGGATCCCAGTTTGAAATTAGGATGTCATCCAAATTCAAACAGCCTGAAAGAAAAATAAACAAAAAGGAAGATACCTACCGTCAAATGAAATCACGAATAAACTATTTAATAATAACTGTGTTTTTAAGTGGATAAAGCTTTTATAAGAAAAATATATAACAGAAAAGAATTATCCGAGCTACGAGTTATAAGCGTTAGCGCTCTTATATCGTGCCGCAACACGCTTGATTTTAAGTTCTGAAAGTTGTAGACCTACTCGCACTTTTTGTGTGTTTATAGTTGTCGTGATAACGATTTCGATATGTGTCACATTTCTAAGCAACATTAAGCATTTATTTCTTAAAATTTTAAGTAGTAAATTGTGTCTGATAGATTTTTCTATATCGTAGATTCCTATTTCTAAAATACTATGAGTTTATTTACTAAACTTGGCCGCACCAAGTAAGAAATATCATTCCAATTCTTTTTAGAACGATTGATATGTCTCCATCAAAACGTATAGATACTTCGTTTTTGTAATACTATACTGTTATTCAATGTAAATGTTTGCTGCAGGCATACCAGTCGTTCATCCTGCCATGGTGGCGGCAGGTCCTATGGACGGTTCTGTTTGCGGGCATGGTGGTCGTCGCCACCGTCGGCAACCTCGTCGTTATATGGATAGTACTCGCCAACAAACGGATGAGGAGCGTCACCAATTATTTTCTAGGTAAGCTTACTAATCAAATATTCGTATATTTATGTTCTACTGTTGTTAGTAAACGATTTTCAACCTACCAAAACGATTACGTTTCGATTTAAATAGGTGAACCAATAAGTAAGGTAAGAATAAGGAAAGAAAGGAGGAAGAAATGGAAAAATAATTATTTAGAATTTTCCGTATCAGGCAATTAGTTATTTACTTTACTGTTTTGTCTTGTAATGGTGACTAACCCTGACTGCTAAGCTGGAGACGAGCACGATGGTTTTTTCTGTGTCTAGAAATATGTGTTTGTTATTAAAATATTATATTTATCAGTTGTCTGATAGCCATAGTAAAGGTACTGCTTGGATTGGGCCATTGTGCTATAAATTTCAGTAATATAAAATACACGTCTACAGTATCAACATGTTCAATTTTATTCCAAAAAAATACAAATTAAAAACATTAAATTTGGTAGGTAAAAAAACATTAATTACATTTTCATAATAAACGCCATTAATCTTAATTACTATGCCGGAGGCAACAAGAAAAGAAAATAAATTTCTGTGCTAGGAAAACCTCTCTCTCTCTCTATCTCTATTTGTGTTACAGCTATGTTGATTTAAGCATGTTCCTCTTTTGACCGTGGTACAAAAGCTCATCATTCACATAGACAATTACAGTCGCAATAAAACACACATGCTAATACCTATGACCTTCGCTTACATAATGAGATTCGCACGACGTTCACCTACATTCTACTTATTATACAAACATCTGTTTGTTTGTCAAAGTTAGCATCTGTCTAAGTTCACCCCTATGTCGTGAATCGTACTCGGAGCAAGATATAATATCATTGCCTGTTGTGTTTACTTCAAACCCATTCTACACTTCATCAACAACAAACTTTGTAATGAATGCTGGTTTTGATAAAGACTTACTTAGGTAAATACACAAATGTCAAGTAAGGCAGATTATATTGGGTGACACAATTAAATGAACGTAACAGGATAGATTATCCGTTATAAAATGTCTCCTGTTATTTCATCATATTAGAATAAGAAGATAAGAATAGTGAAGCAGCCTTAAGCATGCCAATGTACCCCACGAAGTGCATTAGCATTTAAATAAATTAAAAATGAGACAGATTTTGTTCGATGTTATCTAACAAATAATTTACATGGGCCTCGTAGTGTTTTAAAATTGGCACCAGGCTCAATTTGACTCTTGTTACGCTACTGAAGTTCAGAGAGGTATTATTGTGGCACGTAAAAGACAGTCTAAGAATAAGACAATACCAATTTTAAGAGCCAAATAATGTAAGCCGTGTCTCTAAAGTTCAGTTCACAATACAATACAATTTACACCAGAAGACAAGAAAACCGCCAATAATGTGGCAACATGGAACAGGGTGCTTATTTGCTAACTGACTTGATTAAGATATAAAACTTTACAAAATGAAAACATTATCTGCATAAAGCTGTTTAACTTTAATAGATTGTTTTCAACTTTACAACTAAAACAGAATGATGTCGGGAAAGGATGCAACTTTAGTTGAAATAAATAGCTCTTCTTCATTTCCAAACTTTTACACTAATGAGCCGTTACTAAGCAGATAAGCTACGCTAAAGAATTTATATCAAAAGGTTTAAACTAGTTTGAGACGAAATGTGTTTAAAATTTAGACAGATGGAATTAATCACTTGAAACTGACAGCAATCGAAACACAATCTGCTGCTTATTTCGTAGAAACACTTGTACTTGAGCAACAGCTCTAGCTTTGCGAGCAGTCACGCAAAAAAGAGGAAGAAAATCTACCATCTATTTTATCTCTTAAACCTTCTTTTCGTCGTATTTTTTATCGCATAAGAAAATAAAAGATATGTCGGACGCTTGCAGCTCTGGCGCTTAAATTCTCCGAACGAAATGTACAAAACAGTATAAGTGCATCTACGGTAATAACGCTACTACATAATACAATAATTGCTGCATTCGATTTATTGAGAGGTTGGATCTATTTTACACAAGCTTATATAACCTTAAATCAGTTAGACACCTTATTTCAACATCCGATTAGACCACAAAGGGATCTATGCACCATAAAGTGCAAAGTAATTTTTCAATGGCAATTAAAAACGTTTCTTCTTCTCCAGTGAACCTGTCAGTAGCAGACGCGATGGTGTCGACGCTCAACGTAACGTTTAACTTCACGTACATGCTGAACTCGGACTGGCCGTTCGGACACTTCTACTGCAAGTTCTGCCAGTTCATAGCGGTGCTCAGTATATCGGCCTCGGTCTTCACGCTGTTAGCTATCAGCGTGGAGTCAGATCTTGAGGGAGCTATTTCATTATTATATTATTTTAATCTGGCAGCCAGCTGAGTCAACTGATGATGCCCGTATCTCGCAATTTCTACTGGTTTTCATTTGCATTTAAGTATTTGTCCAGTCGGTCCTTATTTTGTAAGGGACTTTTAGATGTCTAGACTTCGTATAAGTATTCAGCAATTACTAAAAGCACCATGTTTTGCTGTTGAAGTAAAATCTAATATATTTAGATGAAATATAGTTTGCCTACTATTTCGCGACACGTTTCAAAAATCCACTAAGATACTTCTAAGTGGTTAAAACTATGCTAATTATTTATAATATTGCATGTATCTGTAATACAGTCTATCCTCGTGTGTTCTATTTTTGAAATGGAGCCTTAATTTATAAATATTCTTTACTAAGGCAATTTCTCATAACCATACACAAACTTAAGGAAAGTTAGACATTGTGGTGTAATAAATCTAGCACGCGTCGTGCTAAGAATAACGCGTTAATAAACCTAATTGTTATAGTTAGGGAAAATTTGTGATTTAAATTGGCTATAAGAAAATTTCTAAGGAGACTGTTATAAAAAAAATTCAAATGCCAGAAAGCCATAACATACCACCCAATAAAAATTAAGGCAAGTGAATTTCGTGCACAATATGGAAAAAAACAATAGAAAAAATAAACTTTACCCAATTCGTTTTCACATCTGCATAAAAAATCAACAGTTGAGTGTATAAAGTTGAACTAAATAAAAATAATATTTTAAGAATCCGCCATACCTCGTGGCGTAGTCTAATATGTTTTTATTATACGTCTCATATATGGTCGTCCCAATACGATTCTGAAACTTACGACGTTTGATGCCTTACTTATTACTTTTAAATGTGCTGGTGCTTTCTATAGCGAATAGGAATAGAATAGAACATAGTTTTTATGCTAGGACTATCAGGCACCTTATGCTAGCACCGTAACCATCCACTAAAATTCAATGCTTTTTAGGAGTATTTTTCTATCAGTATGTAAAAGGATTGCAACTACAACTACAACCTTGTATGCACCTACTGTAATGGAATCCTAAGGACCCCAGGCTGATTAAAAATTTAGTTTTCTTAATAACTGGGATTAAAATGTAAGCTCCGCCCAATCGGGGAGAAATTCAGCGCTCCTTCCCCGCGCAGTTCTTGTGAGTTTCGTCCCTGACTTGGGCAGACTCCCCACTGGCGTATTTACTAAGTGTAAATACAAATAGAATGAAAAGAGAACATCAAAATAATATATGTCTTTAATGGGATTTCCTCGTTTCTAACTAGATTACGATGTCTAGCAGTACACTGAATACCTCGTAGTTAACTATCTACCATTCATAACCACACACTCACAAGCGAGATATGTGAAACCTATCCGCTCTCAATCTCAGACGCTGGGTGCCGAGGCAGAGCAGAGGTAACTCATACCAGACCGTGGTCACAAATCAAGCATGTGAAACCCCTCCGCTCTCAATCTCCGGTAGCTATGTACCGGGGCAAAGCCGAGGTAAATCATAACAGACCTGCGTATACTCTTACTTCTCCACAAGCCTAATATCCTAAGCTAGTCACACATACGCAGATCCATTGGCAGGATACTTGTATTCTCTCCGCTCTCAATCTCCGGACGCTGGGTGCCGGGGCAGAGCCGAGAACACAACCATCAAACCGTGGCTTACATATATCACACTCTCTTGGTCATACAGGACCTACGCTAAGCCAGATGCACCCAGTCAGTCAGTCTGTAATCGTTATTATATAATTAACTATTATATAACTAATATATTATAACAAATTCTACCAAACATATTTATAAACTAGAGGACGCCAGCAGCTACGCCTGCATTTTTTTTAACTAACCCGTTTTGTCCGATCCCGTGGGAATTTCGCGAAATCCCTTCTTAATGCACCCCTACGGTCCCCAAGGAACATACATGCCAAATTTCAGCTTCCTGCGCCCAATAGTTTCGGCTGTAGCGTGTCTGTCAGTCAGTCAGTAACGCAAGGATTTTATATATTAAGATAACATTGTTTAATAGTAATTTCTTCAGCCTGGGATTTCAGTACATACAATTTATTTATAATGTGTAATTAAATAAAACTTATACAATGACCTTTAGTGATTAAATTTAAGTATCAGGCACTCACCGGGATCAACAGCGTCATACCTCGTTAGGACTTCTCACCCGGTAACCGACACTCTGCCACTCGTCACCCTATACCTTTTCTTGAAGCCCGCTCATCTCGTTCCTTGTTAGCAATTAACACTTATTCTCAATTCTTGCCGAACACTCCTTCTGCGCCTAGATCTAGGTACGATACGTTTCGTGCCTCCAAGCCAACTTTTCTCCACCCCTACGCATACTTCCCAACCTAACACGCCGCGTCCCCACGTCAACCACTGCGATCCGCCTAGCTTCGCGTACTCACATCGACCATCTCCAAACACCAATTATTTCCAAAACTACCACGCCACGCTTTCCCGAGATCTGCCAACCTCCGCGTCCTAAGACCGACTGTCCCGTATTCCCTCAACTACCACGCCACGCTTTCCTGGGACCCGACTCGCTCCGCCTCCTAAGACCCACTGTCCCGTCAAACACCACTGACCCAACGCCTCTGACCACTTCCTACCTGAGAGTCCCTTTTCTTTGCGACCATTTTTTATGACTCCTGCACTCTAGAGTTAACAAAACCGCATGTCGACGATTTAGAGCAAATTTTATCTCGCATTTCATGCTGTCACATAATTCTTATAAATTTGTCAAACTCTTAGAATTTATGAGTTTACTAATTGCATAACGTTGGCGCCATCGTAGCGATAAGAAAAACACATGTGGAAACAAGTATGCGACCTAAGGACTATATATCATTATTTAATTTGGTGTTGCCAGCAACACCATTACACTACCAGGTATAAACATTTTCGTCGGTCGGTCGGTCAAAAAGCTTTGACTATGGGTATAACAATCTATGGAAGGTTTTGTGTGTATTAACAGTATCTTACTGCTTGGATGGAGGAATGGAGGACACTTCGCTTTGTGTTGTAAATTCAATTCCTACACGGGACAACATATTATAATGTGATCCAAAAATATTATTATTCTTTGACAAGGTGTTTTATCTGATAACTGCATATTTATAAACTAACCCACGAAGAAGTTAACGATTTCGCTAAACAACTTGTCCATAGCACAGTACCATTTTACCTATTCAAGCTTCTTGGAGCTTGAAACCCACACTCGCCACTGGAAAATTACACATTATCTAAACAAAGTATTTTGATTTCCATCTGAGCCGATATTATTATCAATTCCCTACCCAACCTGCTCGAGTTTGTGAAATAGGCCGTGGTACGAAACATGATCGCGAAGCAAAAAAGTGGCGCAAGCATACGCTCAAGCTCATAATGACTTTTGCGCCAAATATCAATCAATCATAGTCTACGTAGGTACTCATGTAGCGTACGCGGACGACTAACAACTAACAATGTACTGGTGACATGTTGACGTCTTTCGATCAATTCGTTTTATTTTTGCGCATTCAATGTCAAAGCTCCTTACACGTGCCTTAAATTATGTGTTTCAATGCAATAAATCAATAAATAATTAATAAAGGAATAATGATGCATCGTGATTTTCAAGACTTCAAATGGCACGTGGATAGCGCGGCAGCTATTTCTTGATAAATTCAATAAGTAAAGATGAAACAAGAAAGTTTACGGATGACTCAGATTCGCTAGCAGAACACGTTTTTGTCGCATTCTAAAGAAATTGAACGAAGGATTAAACCTTCGTTCAATTTCTTTAGAATGCGACAATTTCCTAGAACTTTTCTTGTTCTGAGTTTTTAGACTAGCTGATAAAGAATGACACTATTTCAATTCTCTTAAATAGCTAAATCTAGGTAAATGCAAGTACGAGAAAAGCACCCAAGGTTCTGGTATTCTTTAAGTTATAGTCTCTGCAGTAAAATAAAAAGCTTTATTAGCAAAAACATATTATTTCATTTGTCCCTAGGTATTAACATTTCTTTTCTGCCGAAAATAATTCCCCTCACATACACTTTAATTCTAAGACCACCGGAAATTCCTTATCACTATAATAGTCAAAACATTTTATTGAGTAGACTTCGAATCTTGATACCTTGCAGTTCCCCAAGCATTACATGATTTTCTAAGTTCTTATAAAAACGTTTTAGGCCGATTCAGGGAACAACATGATTTCTATAATGGTCTCATTTTACCTTTTTCGATATATCCTGAAAAGGTAAATAAAAAACAAAAATAAAGAAGCTAAACTTATCTTATCATCATAGTTCTAACGTTATCCCGACGCATCCAAGACCTTCGCCCTTGAGGCCGCTCATGGACCGCGAGTTCAAGTCTATACAGACTTGTCAATATATATTTTTTTCCACAAAGTGACTGCCGTCTATCCTCCGCAAGTCAAAGGGCTAGTTTTGCCATAACTTTTAACTTCGTTTAGCAATCTTGTTCCTTTCGTAGAATTGATGTTTGTTTTTATTCGTTTAGAGCTTTAGTATGTTTTATTGGGATATCTTTGAAGCAGTTTGAAATACCTGTGCAGCATAAGTATGATCTCTTGTTTCTTTAAAACTAACAGAAAACAGCCGTATCTATTTGCTATATACTCGTATTATACATCTTTTGCATTACGTTTGCTGCAGAACTGTCTGCAGCCGAAAGCTCTAAAATAAATGACCATTTCTAGCGAATCGACTTAACAATTTCACAAATGACGCTGAAGATGCAATAATAAAATAAATCTGGATATTATATTACTTTACAAAACATTTTTATGTTAAACGGCTTTATTACAATAAAATAATATGTAGTTAGATAATGTTATAAAACCGTTTAACATAAAAATGTTTTTATTTTATTTTATTTTCAAGTTTTTAGTTTTGTTGTTAGTTCATAGTGAGCCCTATTCTACCAATCAAGCCCTTTCATTCGATACTCATATTGAGGTATTTTTGAAAAATATGTAATCCGCCATTTTGTGGCGGCAGCCATCTTGGATTTTTCATAGTGAGCTCTATTCTACCAATCAAGCCCTTTCATTTGATACAAATATTGAGGTTGTTGTGAATAAATATGTGATCCGCCATTTTGTATCGGCGGCCATCTTGGATTTTTCATAGTGAACTCTATTCTACCAATCAAGCCCTTTCATTTGATACCCATATTGAGGTTGTTGTGAAGTAATATGTGATCCGCCATTTTGTATCGGCGGCCATCTTGGATTTACAATCATAAGGAATATATTATGTTGTATTGTCATCAAGATTAAGAGTGTTTACCAAATATCAAATTAATTTGTCATCAGTAAGTGGGTAAAATACAAAATTAGACCCAAACAAACAAATAAACAGGTCAAGCTAAATAAAACCGTTTAATAATCATCATCATCATCCACAGCCCGACTGTGTCCACTGTTGAACATAGGCCTCTCTTTGTTCTTGCCATTTCCCTCGATCTAATCTAATCTCGTTCTCGATCTCGTTTAATAATAATAATAAAAATTGTTTACCAAGTTTGTTGCCAATAACATTGATACAAATAAAGATAACTCAAAAGTTTGCAATTTGTAATATTCATTGAGTGTTTATACGTTTTTTATTTATTTTTTATTTATTTATAGTCTCACGCCTGTATCCCCGAAGGGGTAGGCAGAGGTGTAACTATTACACCCACATTTCGCCATGAATTTGTAGGTCCCACGTAATAGGGGGCGAGCCTATTGCCGTTACCGGGCACATCACCTGACTCCGGGCTGCTACTGAGTATTCGGAAAAACCCAGTAAGACTTTTGCCCGACCCGGGACCTCCGATCAGCAGTTACTGTTGCATACGCTATCCACTGGACCACGGAGGCAGGCCGGTGTTTATTATATAATAATATGTAAGAGTGTATGAGTAAATAATAAATGCGTGGATGACGACGTACGAAGGTTGCTGCATTATGGTTTCCCGGTGGTTTAAGATCTAAAGTTTCTGAAACTAAGAACAGGAAAATGCTAGCAATGTCGATGAATATTTATACACTCACCTGAACCATTTCACCAAACTTGCAAATACGATACATTCAACTATTAAGTTTTAATGTCCGTTTATTTATTAACAATAACGTGTAATATCACAAATCCATTATATTATATCCATATTTCAATATATAGTAAAAGGCCACCCACTAATAAGAGATGAATCCATTCGTGACCTAGGTGTTATTCATGACACAAAATTCCTCTTTGACAAGCACATAGACGATATAGTAGGACGAGCGTCTAAAGCCCTTGGTTTTATTATGCAATCGTCGGTTTGCTTCAAAAATGCTAAGACCTGGAAAATTTTGTACTATACCTTTGTCAGAAGCATATTGGAGTATGCATCGCAGATATGGAATCCACGCTATGAGACATACGTCGCGAGAATCGAGAGAGTTCAGATTAAATTTATTAAATACATGTGCTACCGCCTACAAATCCCTTTCAAATCAAGCCAATATTTAAATATCTGTGAAAAATTTCACCTGCTCCCACTATCTGAGAGAAGAAATATATGCGACGTTTGCTTTTTATTAAAAATTGCCTCTAACAACATAAATTGTCCCGAATTGTCATAATAATAATAAAAATGCAAACTGAATCTCAATGCGCCAACTAAGCAATTAAGAGCCATGAAACCCTTACATGTGCCTATAGCGTCATCTAATTATAGGCAAAACTGCTTCCTTAACCGAGCGAGCAATAACTTTAACCTAGCAGCCAAAGACCTAAACATAGATTTATTCTGTACGAGTGTTCCAGTAGCAAGGCGAAGAATGAGTGAGAATTTCTTTTCTTAAACAACATTTGGCCACGGCTGACCGAACTGTACTGTAACTCAATGTAGTTAAGTTTAGCATGTTAGTATTTTATTGATTTTCTACGTAAAAATGTGTGTTAAGTATATTTTAATGTTATACGTGAGGACCTGTAATTGGCTATCTGTTACTTGTATAATATTTTTGTCAAATTGGAATAAGCTGTTGGACCTCCATATATGAATAAATAAATAAATAAATAAATCTGTTCATATATAGCTTGTCGTCTAGCTTTCAGCGTCAATGTCAACCACCTTCTTCCTTTCGTTTATAACTCGAAGCGAGCTCGTCAGTTAAAGGTGAATCAATAAAAACGTTATACCCACGTGCTATTAAAATAAACGTCTTGTGTGAATTTATATATTTAGTAATTTTCGGACTCTTCTCATCATCAGCCTGTAATAGTCCACTGCTGGACAAGGCCTTTCCTTAGAAAGGAGGAATTGGCCTACTATACCACGCTGGCCAAGCGGGTTGGTAGAGGGTTTGTATCAAGTTTTCTTTCTCTTACAGTGCTGTTCTCTGCATAATATGCTCCCTCTGTCGGCTCTTACGACACCCATGGGATGATGTGGGGTGGTGACAATTCGTATTCTTAATCCGTCACCACACGGACAACTCGGACTCTTCTACTAGGTCATAAAATAGTTAAAGATACAAAAAATTCCGTCATATATTATAGAATAAAGTTATTATTACTACATACATTAAGAAAGATATAGACTTTTAAATGTTGTCATCAATTTATAATTATACCTACGTCCTAAAAAAAAAATGAATCATAAAGTGAAATATCGCTATAAATTTAGGTTGTAGAAGTCAGACGCCAGTTGTTCTGTGCCAATATTTTGTCAAATCTGGTGACTAGAAAGCCCGTGCTTAAAGGCGAAAGTTTTGAACGGCACCGGAATAACACTAAAACGACGATGCTGATGATGTTCCTAATAATGTAATAATATCACGCAATACTAGTACTGTAGAGTTGCATTAAATGCTGTTTGACTCTAAATACCTTTTCAATGCTCTACATATTCAAACGTTAGCTGTATAATTTATAATTGTAGGAGTATGAGGTTCATAATACGATCGTTACCCACCACACTTGGAACAATTCCAATATTTGAAAGAGCAACGCATTACTTTCGACATATGAGGCGATCATATAAAGGAAATGAATGTAAATAAGGACGGGCATTCAAGAACGTTTCAAGAGGGTTTTCAAATGTTGATTCGTTTAGCAAGAGCAGGATAAGTACGAAATACTCTTTCACACAAAACATATTTTGTTACAAATTTTGTGAATATTCTGAACAGAGTTGAAAATAAATAATGGAAGAAAATAATCTTGCAGCCGCTGTGTTCAAGTCTTGTGAAATTAAAACATGTTTTTTTAACGACGAACATAATTACTTAAATTTTCCCAAGTTCATTGGAGCTATTGTTAGGTACCTCAATTTCATATTATATTAATTTGACGACCAAATTAAATACAGAAGAATACTTTGATGGAGTAACTCATACCGCCTTATTATAAATCATGGACTAAAGTACAAACTGCATATTAGTACTTATTTGAAACACAAGGTATCTTTGAAAAATGTTCTATAGTTTATCAAAAGGTACATTATTGTAAGTTTCCCTAAAATTCAATGACTACCTACTTTAAAAAGTTCTAGTTCCCTTAGCTAAGGTTTAGTCTCCTGTAAGTTGTTGTTTTGTAATGAGGACTATATTTTTTATCATGTCAATTTGAACCTTAAAAACAATACTATTAGCACCTGGTATACTATTGAAGGATATGCCCTAGGGCTCTAAGATGAGGTCTTGGGTGCACCCTCATAATGCTAGGTCGATGATGATAATGAGGATGACGATAGCAAGTAATTATTAACATCTCACGTATGTCTTCTTCTTCTTTCTCTTAGCGTTATCCCAGTTTCAATCTGGGGTCCGCTTACTAGTCTAACCGGATTTGGCTGAATATTAGCTTTTCCACAGAGCGACTGCCTGTCTGACCTCCGCAACCCGAAGGGATAGCGATATTCCATGGTTTAGACTAGTGTCAGTTTATTTAGAAGGTACTGACGCCCTGTAACGACTGTCAAAGATCTTCATGACAACCGGGACCGACGGCTTAACGTGCTCTCCGAGGCACGGCACAAGCGATAATTAACAATTCAGTACGTACATAACTCCGAAAAGTCATTGGTGCGCGCCGTGGATTCGAACCCGATACCTTCTCCATGGCAGTCTGTTGGTATATCCACTCGGTTATCGCTGCCTTACAAACTATGTTAAATATTAACATCTCACGTATGTATATTGTTTAATTTGACGCAGGTACGTGGCCATTATGAGCCCGCTACGGCCACGACTGGGCAAGCGAGCGACTCTTGGCATCACAGCTGCCATCTGGGTGTGGAGTTCCATTCTCAGCAGTCCAAACCTTATATACTTCACTACAGATAGTGACTTGCTACCGGACGGCACGATAAGGTACGTAAGATAAAATCAAATCTCGATTTTCAGTTCAATTTATCATTTGATATTATAGACATTTTTCGCAAATTTAGCACATACCTGGAGCAAAATTTTGCACAATATATCGTTAGATTCGCTATATTTTACCTTCTCCAATTATTCACAAATTTTATTTAATGAATGTGATGAAAGATTACATAAATTCAAGTTAAACCCATTCCACAGCAGCCTTCAAAGTCTCCACAATATTTTATATATCTAAGGAACAATCGAGAGTTGCAATCTACTTAGTTGCCAACTTGCTGATGATAAGCGGTTAATTTTCAGAGCTAAACGATATAATAAACTACAATCTTCTGGTAGTTACTGACAACTTGTTCAAATATAAAATTACTGTTCTCGAGCTGGCATTCGTTGTCATAGAATCGCTAGTTTTTTCCTGGCAGTGTTCCAAAATATAAATTTTTTGTATTATATTTGCGTGTTTGAAATAAAAGCAAAATAACATGTTTGAAAGAGCTACGGAGCTGATGTAACCATTGCATTGCATTTAAAGTCATGCCAATGACGTTAACCTATCAGTAAAAACATTAAGTTAGTGAAGTTGAAAGAATTCCGATAATATGCTGCCCACTAGTAATGTAATTCTACGTCAATTTAAAAGCCATTACCGCTCAAAGTTGAGCTTATGAAGAAAACATCGATTCCCATGGCAATAAAAAGTTATTGTAGTTTAATCACAGTCCACATCACTGTAGCAATCCAACTCAAGAGACGAACAATTTATTATTGAACTTCCAGAAAAGCTATTCGGAAAATTTCACAATTAGCTCTTGCATAACTGCCAGTCTCAAACAGAACTATCTTTTAACATAAAGTGTTTGACTTTAACGCTCGTTTACAGGAGGGTGTGCTTCTCTGAATGGCCTGATGGTATGACCACTAGGTCCAAGCTAGAATATTGGTAAGTCTATTAAGTAACTTGTACTAATAAAATAAATTTCAGCGCACAAATTGACAGACAGCTTTTTAACTGCACGCCAACGTCTAAGTTCTGAAGCATTTGCGTTCACATTGAACATTGAAAATAATTTTATTACCTATAATAGAAATGTAAAACTGCATAATTAAAATTCATGTAAAATCATTACAGCCTGAAAGAAGGTCTAAGTCTAAATATTTTTGCAATAATCATCCAACCTTAATTATATTAATGTTTTCATCGAACATTTTAACCACTCAGATTTTTACTACGAGACTTATAAAGAACCCATTAACTCCATGCTCGAGATGCTACAAGATTTTGGCTTTCCAATTGTTCCAAATAGTTATTTACTTAATCGATTAACTGCAGTGAAACGAAAAAGCACGTAGTGATCTTAGCCAGTTTTATACAGCAGAAGGCCAATTCTTGTATTTATTTATATGACATTGAAACTATATTTTGAACGAAATGAGATTAATGTTATTATCTAATTAGGTATTCTGCTAATTAAATGTTATTATCGTTTAATTTCACTTTTATAGTTCTACGTTGACACATTATTCAATTTACGATCTAGTCTCCATAACATTCCAATCATTCAAATATCAGTTAATTTAGCAGAATACCATTTGTGCCATGAGTATGATACGGACATTAAAACGAAACTGTGTTTTAAACAAATATAATTAAGAGAATTGGGCCTCTGTAGTTGCAGAATATCGTGCTCGTGAAGAAGTAGATAGCCTTGCCCTATTAAATGAATTAGACCTCCTAACAATTCGATGCATTTACAGGTACAACGTGTGTTTCATGGTGCTGACATACTTCCTTCCTATCATGTCGATGACATACACGTACTCAAGAGTGGGCATCGAACTATGGGGCTCGCAGTCCATCGGCGAATGCACGCAGCGGATGCTTGACAATGTCAAAAGCAAACGCAGGGTACGTACAGCTTTATGTTTTTTTAGTTCTTAGTATAGTATCTTAACAACTTCTAAAACTTTTTCTCATCCATCTCTCTTTATTTGCATGTGGTTGACTTAGGGATACGATAATTTTGGCTTGACTAAAAGAAACCATAATGTTTATTTTTCGATAACAATCCAAAAGAATTTGCCTCTGAATTTTACATCAGTATTATTGAATTCCTTTGACTATGCTAACATATTATTTATACATATGTAAATAAAATTCAAATAATCTGAATTTCAATTCAGTCAATCAATTCTAGCACCCTCCTTAAAAATTTCAAAGCTTATTAAAATTAATCTGGAGAAACATTTCAGTCTCGTTTTATTAAAATACTGGGTAACTGGTAAGCGGTGACGACAGCGGCATTTCAAGGGTCCAGTATCCACTTAAGTCGTATTGAAATATTATATTCAAAGTAAATCAATCCATGTCTATTATCTTCCCTTCTTGTAATGGGATTTTCATGCGTACGCTCTTCTTATTTTACTTTTAAGAAATTGATTTCCCTTGAGAATATCCTTAATTTTGGAGTGTAGTGTTGGACACAAAAGCTTTCTAATGATTTGTTTACATTCCTATATCGCCAAAGCTGCTACGGTATTACGACACTAACCACCATACAACGAACCTGAAGCATATTGACAGTTTCACAAGTTATATCTATATATAAAAAACTCAAAGGTGTCTGACATTGTGATCTATCAACGCACAGCCCAAACCACTGGAGGGATCGGGTTGAAATTTGGCATGCAGGTAGATATTATGACGTAGGCATCCGCTGAGAAAGGATTTTGATAAATTCCACCCCTAAGGGCATAAAATAGGGGATGAAAGTTTGTATGAAACTTTGTCAATTTTAAACCGATCGGGCTGAGACTTTGCATGCATATAGCCACTATGACATAGGCATCCCCTAAGAAAAGATTTTGATAAATTCCACCGTAAGGGGATGAAATAGGAGATGAAAGTTTGTATAAATCTTCTTAGATTTTCGACTGATTGAACTGAAATTAAAGGTTGGAGCTACTATGATGAAGACGTCCGCTTAAATAGGATTTTGATAAATTCAACCCCAATGGGGATAATATAGGGGATGATGGACGATGTAAATATATTAGTTTGAACTAACTTGAATAAATTAAGACGAACAAATTAATGTTAGTTCTAAATGTTGACAATAGATGGCGTTGTGCAATTACGTCATTTTCCTGAATCGCGGTGTTAATATTTTCCGCGGATTAATGACCCTCTCGAGTTATTATTTAACTTTCGTCGGCGGGCGTCACGCCCGACCGCATCACGACCTTGCCTGCGCACCTCGTCCCTCTGGCGACGTCAGCTGCCCTCCTGCAGATGGCGCCTCAGCAGCGGCGAGAAAAGAGGCCACTGACGCAGAGTGCATCCAGTGCACCACCACCGGACGGGCTGGACCAGCCACCCTGCGCGCCGCGATACACGGCGCCACCGGTGACCATCTCACCGGAGAGGTTCCCCTCACCCCCCCAGATGGCCGAGAAGAGGCAGGCGATATTTACGACGCCGCCCTTCAGCCTACACAGCACGACCTCAGTCTCCCCCATGGAGACCGGGCCGTCCTACGCCGCCGTTGCCACCGCGACCGCAGCGGGTGCGTCTACCTCTGCCGCACCTACTGCCGCCACCGCTACCGCAGCACCGCTGCCCACCCCAGTGGCAACCACCACCACCACCGCCACTGCAACGACGACCACCACACCTGCTCCTGCGAAGACCAGGTACCCGCCACTCGTGGTAGAGGTACTACCGGAATGGCCGACGCATCTAAAGGAGCTTAAAAAGAGGCTCGGGTACGCGCCGAACAGCCGCGCGTACGGGAAAGGCATCCGATTCATGCCGAAGTCGGAGGCCGAATACCGAACCACTCAGCGCTACCTCACACAGCTGGAGAAAGATACCAGGATATCCTGGTACTGTTACTCCCTTCCAGCCGAGCAGAGTGTGAAGGTAGCAATTCGAGGCCTGCCTTCAAACACCGACCCCGGGGACATCGAGAGGGAACTCCGGGAGCTCGGATACATCCCGGAGTACGTCCGCGCCATACGGGCGCGCACCGGTCGTCCCGGCTGCCTGTTCCACGCGCAGCTGCAACGGACCCCAGACATCACGCCGGGCATATATGACGTCACAGAATTACTCTGTATGCCCGGCGTCAAAATCGAGGCATGGCGCGGCAAGAAAGGCCCCGCGCAGTGCCATAGATGCCAGCTGTTCCGGCACTCTTCGCACAATTGCCACAGGCCCCCAGCATGTGTGCGCTGCGGAGAAGAGCACGCCGCGAAGGACTGCCCACGCCCACTCGAGTCGCCACCCACCTGCGCGAACTGCGGAGGTGCACACACGGCGAACAACATTGCCTGCCCGGTGTTCCGCAAGGAGGCGCGGAACAAACGAGCCGGCACTGTGGCTCGTACCTCCGCAGCCACGAAACCACAAACACCCACTGTAGCTGCCGACGAAAACGCCCCCGGCTCTCTCATGGCCGCTGCCAACCTTGGCCAGACGGCAGCTGGTAGAAAGAGGAGGAGGCGAAGGAGACCCCGGAGCAAGTCTGCTGCGACAACCACGCAGCAGACCAAGAAGAAGGAGCAGTCTACTGCACCTGTGGTCGCTGCCCCCTCAAGGGGGACGAAGGCGAAGCAGGCTGCAGCGCCGGTGGCGGTGCCCACCACGCCGGCGCCGGCTCGAGTAGACCCGGTGATAACCATGGCCATCGGCGCGCTCAACGCCGTGCTACAGGCCCTGCAGGACGGGCGGGATCCGGTCCCGCTCATCCTCAAATGCGTAGGCGAACTATGCGCTTATGGCCGCTAGTAGCCTACGCATTGTATACTGGAACGCCGACGGAGTGTCCCCCGAGAAGACCAGGCTCTTAAGGTTGCTGCTCTCCCAGCGGCAGGTTGACATTGCCCTCATCAACGAGACGCACCTTAAGGCCAGCTCCTCCCTCAAGATGCCAGGGTACCACGTGTACCGAGAGGACCACATCTCACCAGCTGGGACTGCGTATAGGGGATTAGCAGTCCTAGTGAAGAGAAGGATCGTTCACCAACCGCTGCCTGTACCAACGCTGCAGTCGTCGTACGCCCTTGGCGTAGAAGTCTGCATAGATAGCCGCCCCATCCGTGTGTTTGCTTTCTACAAGCCGCCCAACAACAGACTAGCGACGGCTGATGTTCACGCCCTGCTGGACTCGCCGAACGCGACCATAGTCGCGGGCGACTTCAACGCTAAACACACGGCTTGGAACTCAACCACCACCTGCCCTGACGGCCGCCGTCTACTGGACGATGCAGACCGTAACGGCTACGACGTGCTGGGGCCAGAAGTCCCGACGCACTATCCGTACCAGGCAGCCCTCACACCAGACGTCATCGACGTGACGGTCATCCGCGGCCTGCCGACCGCACCATCGATCGACGTCCTGGACGACCACCTCCTCTCGGACCACCAACCCGTACTACTCACACTGTCGAGTGCTCCGGCTCGAACAGTGACACCACCCTCTCGACACCGCCAGGATTGGCAAGCATTCGCCGATTACATGGCGAAGCACGCGCCCTATCGCCGGATCGAGACCCACGCAGACGTCGACACACTCGCTGAGCAACTCAGCGCTGTGATCAACACAGCGCTTCTAGTCTCGCGTCTGGACGCTGCGTCGACACGCCGGCCTCCCCAACTCCCGGCCCACATCATGGCGATGATCGAGAGGAAGAGGAAGCTGAGACGCCAATGGCAACGCACCCGATGCCCGACTATGAAGTCCCAGCTCAACGCTCTGGCTGCGAAGATCTCGAGTGCACTGGAGACAGTCGCCACCGAGTCCTGGCACCGCACCATCGAGCGAGCAGGTGAAAACTGGTCAGGCATCCACCGCCTGTGCCGCCAGCTCTCTGGGAAGCAACCTCCGATTAGGCCCCTCCTGGCTGGTGACGGTACCCCACGTTACCGCCCCGAGGACCGAGCGGAGATCTTTGCCGACCACTTGGAGACCCAGTTCCAGCCGAATCCAGCTTCTGACATGCAGCATGTAGAAGCTATCCAGCAGCGTCTGGACTCTTACTTCCAATCGCCGATAGCCCCCACGGAAGACCCAGTAGTCTTTTCCCCGGGTCAGGTGCAGCGAATGATTCGCCGCACCAAACTGCCGAAAGCCCCAGGTCCCGACCGGATCACCAACGAAGCCCTGCGTCACCTACCTCCGCGAGCAATCGCGACGTTGACGCAGCTGTTCAACGGCATCCTCCGCACAAGCCACTTTCCCGCAGCATGGAGACTCGGCCGAGTCATAATGCTGCCCAAGCCCGGGAAGAACATCCTGAAGCCCGAAAGCTATCGGCCCATCACGCTGCTGTCGACACTCTCGAAAGTCTTCGAGAAGCTTCTACTGCTGCATCTTGTACCGCACATCCAGCCACGCGACGAGCAGTTCGGGTTCCGAGCCGAACACTCCACGACGCACCAGCTCGCGAGAGTACTGCACCACATGACGGTGGCCCTCAACAAGAGGGAGAGCGCTGTTGCAGTACTTCTCGATATGGAGAAGGCGTTCGATCGCGTCTGGCACGCCGGCCTGGTCTACAAGCTGTCCACGTCTACTACTCCCCGCCGAGTAGTCAAGACTGTGGCCACCTTTCTTCGGGACAGGCGCTTTCAAGTGACAGTTGACGGCGTCCTGTCAACAGAGCGGCCCATCAGAGCCGGCGTACCTCAAGGGAGTTGCCTCTCGCCCGTGTGCTACAGCAGGTACACGGACGATATCCCCGTCGCTGGAGGCGCCATGCTGGCGCTGTACGCAGACGACGCTGCCTACATCACCACCTCCCTTAACCCCGTTCACGCGGCGGTTAAGATGCAGCGCGCACTAGATGCACTCCCGCCCTGGCTGGAAGACTGGAGACTGACGGTCAACGTGGCGAAGACCCAGGCAATCTCCATGGGTGGACGGAGACTGCCCCCGCCTCTCACCATGCTCGGACACCATGTCGACTGGTCCCCGACGGTGAAATACCTCGGCGTGACCATAGACCGTCGTCTCACGATGGCCCCACACGTGAAGAACGTTGTTGGCCAAGCGCGAACCGCTCGAGCTCGACTGCGTCCTGTCTTGGCGTCCGGCGGCCGACACCATTGAGACAGGACAGCACCTGTATCAGTTTCCCCCCGGTTCCCCTAGGGGAATCGTGAGAAGACCCGGTCGGAACTTTCGTCGTTAGGTAGGTAATTAGCGATGGGAGAAACCGTATTTTGTTCAAACCGGGTAAACCGAATCAATAAAATAAGCAAACCAAATTGCAAACCGATTTATACAAACCGAATCAATGGACCTATGGGCATGGCGGCCATAGTCATCGGGTCATAGATTACGACGCGCGACGTTTAGTTCTGTTTGGAATTACGGTTTGGTTTGCAAAAGTCACTTATAACAGTTTTAACACAATTTGAGATATAACTTACAGATGTATTAACTTATTTATTAACTGAAGATCACAAATTAAAGCAGTAAAAGTTTTTCTAAGAAACATCTTAAAACTAATAATTACTCAATCAAATAAAAATTGTTACAAATACAAACATAGAATTATGCTGTTGGTATTACGACTCGCGAGTCGCGCCGCTCGCGCGAGATCTTTCGGCAAGTTTCGGTTTAGTTCGTTGGTGATTCAGATCGAGCCATTCGGTTTGAACGACTTTCGGGCTCCAGACTACGGACGCATTTAAACCGAGTTGACGTGTGACGTAAACCGGGTTGATTCGAGTTACGCTCAAACCGAATTCATTCGGTTTGGCCAAACCGAGTTGACCATCTCCAGGTACGCAGTTGGTTGAATGTTGTTGGTCGTCAATTCGTTATATTGTTTTGGTTGCTGTAAAGTACATAATATACCTAAATATTTCTAGCGGATTATATTTGATGATTTTGGCTGTTCTTTTCTTGGCATATTTAGGATTGCATTTGCTTTGTTTCGGTTTAGTAGTTTTGGTTATAGGCTCGGCTTTGTATTTGGCATTTGTTTTGTTTACGTTTGGTTTAAGAATAGGTTTTGTCGGTTAGACTTTTTTTAAATGGCTAAAGTAAATCTGAACGTTAATGGAGAAGTTGAAGTTGGTGAAGGTTTCGTGCTCTCTCTTATTTAATGTACGGAACACAAGATAGAGCGATGGAGGTGCGTTCAGACATTATCAGATATGTGGTTAATGACTGAAGCAAGTTTTCAATAATGACCCACGACAGGAAAGGTAATAACTACTTAACACTTGGTAACAAAGGTAATAACTACCTAATGTTTTTGTAAGTTTTTTTTTTTTTATGTAATATGTTGCTCTTTAACTGTACTAGAGCATGCTGTGGTCTCCTATAACTGAAGGAGTGCACTGTTCAAAACTCTTGGTTGTATAATATGTCTAATGTTTGTGTATATTCTTTGTTGAAGACCCAAAGTAAATCAAATAAAAATAAGCACCTGACAAATGAATATTTTGCTGATATGATGAAAAATGCTACTTATGGCGGACTTTGTGAGTTAATTGCAGCAGGATTAATATTCCCATTTAGGTACGTTTGAAGCTTATAGAAACGGTTTCATATATACGGAATCTGGATTTAACGGCTATTCACCCAATAGCTTGATAGTTTTAGCGCCTTATGACAGATTAGTTAAGAATATTGTGTACAAACAAGTTTTGTAGGCGCTAATTTTTACACACGCTAAACAAAGGCAAAGTCGCAAAAAATATACCTATTTAATAATAATATTTCTTGACGCGAGCGAAGCCGCGGGCAAAAGCTAGTACATTATAATTTCTATCCAATTGGAACCGGCAAGCCACTGGAACTAATAACGGCTTACTACGTCTACCTTGCGACATAACTGATCTGTATAACAATTTTTAAGTTGCCAATGTAATAAAATCTTCGAGGAACTGTGAGGCTTCAAAATTAAGTCATTAATTAAAACTGCGTAGTTAGTATATGAACAAAGTAACAAATGACTATACTTGCCATGTACATAAATGTATAGATGCTTAATGCTGTCAATGAATAGGTAGGTATTAATAATAACAAAATTTCTTGTAAGTAAAGCTAGCTTACTGGAATAAGACCAGAAGACTCGACGATGAATATATTTATTTTCAATTTTATCTTTTTATAATCGTACTAGATGAGCCCGCGGTCACACCCGCGTAATACGTTACGCGTACTGCTCCACTCCCGTTGCTCAAAGCGTGATGTTACATAGACTTTAGCCTTCCTCGATAAATGTGCTATCTGACACTGAAAGAATTTTTTTAAATCGGGTCAGTAGTTCCTAAGATTTGCGCGTTCAAGCTAATTGACGAACAAAGAAACAAACTCTTCAGCGTAATAATTATATTAACATTAATAATTATATTGTACGAATACCTACTGTATTCGTTTTTTTTTAACATTATGATTTTATTTTATCAACAGGTTGTCAAGATGATGATAGTCGTCGTGGTAATATTTGCGGTGTGCTGGCTACCATTCCACGTGTACTTCCTGGTCACCTCGTACTACCCTGACGTGGTCAACTACTCGCACATCCAAGAGATATCTATGCCATCATGAGATATGTAGGCCATCTATTGGCTAGCCATGAGTAACTCCATGTACAATCCCATAATTTATTGCTGGGTGAATTCCAAGTAAGTTCGTAAGATTGTTAAGCTTTTATTCCTTAAGAACAATTTTATTCCTTCGACTGCGTTGAAAGGCTTGACTATTCAGAGTGTGTTTGTTTTATTGATTTTAAATTCCCTGTACCTCAAATTGTATATCAGCGAAAAGAAATATCTAAGCTTCGGTCATCAAACATTGAAGGTCAGACTTTGAATCAATAGAGACATCAACCGTTCAGGTGACAAAGATAAACGATCCAAGATTTGAAACTTTTGGTGAACTTTGTACAAAGGGTAACATTAAGATACCTGGAAACTTATGGCAATTTATATAACGACTCTTACTGATCACAATTTACAATTACATTAATTTGTGCCTACTCTAAAATAAGTAGTTTCAAGTGTTACCCACTGAAAAGAATATTAAGTAAAATCACTTGATGTATGCCAAATTGGTGACGTTTTGAAAAACGGAAAGGTCCGAAGCACTCGGAACCGGCGAGCATGTATGAAAAGAGTTATGAAAGTAGAGGACGCGCGTGATTTTTTAAGGATAGAAACAAGTGGCGTTCCGTTGTCTCTGCCTGCCCCAACGGAAAAAAGACGTGAGCGTACGTGTATGTACTTGATGTATGCTCTTCTGTTGCTCCAGGTTCAGAAGAGGCTTCAAGCAGTTCTTCTGGTGTTGTGGTGCTTTCGGTCACGGTGGAATCGACAGACGCAGAGCTTTCGGTACAGACCGTTTGGATCGATCAGTTCGCTCATTATCACCTAGCCGGAAGAATGGTACCAGTAAGCTAATATTAGTTTTTTTTTTTCAGATTGTGCTGACTGTAGATGCTTTGCTTTGTGGTTTTAGTTTTCATATATGTAGGTAATTCATTTAGGGTCTTAGTTGTAATGCTTTTAAACAATGAATTTCTTAAATTGGCTTTCATTGTTGTCCTGTTTGTAAATAATCCAAAATGTAACCATCCTGATTAGGAGAATTTACACTTCGATATAACATTAATATTTCTAACAGAATGCATCAAATCATCTGTCCGACTAGTACTAAGGCACTTGTTGTTGGTTTTTAATCTCATCTGTTTGAATGTTCTTAGCGTTCACTCTCCTATATTTTATTCAGGTGGCCTCGTTGCACATATGTATAACATTCATAGATGAGTATTTCTTCTTCATAGGTTTATTCAAGACGACAAAATTCATCAAAAATCCGCCAGGCTCTCCCCACTTGCTTCATGCAAATAAAATACACAAGTAAGACAAGGAGCCGAGTTCTGTAATTTTTATCAATGTTATACAACGATACGATATGACACACTCGTGATGGCTTGAACCTATCCGTAGTTAGTTCCGTTCATCGTATCCCTCGCTCGCGTCCCTGTCGATGCTTCACCCTAAAACATGCGGTCCCCGCGTCTCTACAGACCAGACTGTGCCATTACTAATCCGATCCACCGTGAATGTTATGTCATTTATGAAATGAAGGGAGTCGACTCGGGGATATATTATAATGATGCGATCGTTCCAACAGGCACAATTCGAATTTCGATGCATAGCATGTACAACCAAACACTGGTGAGTACGGCCTGACAGCGGCGCGGCGCGGGGTCGGGGGGAGGCGGCGCATTCGCTGACGGCGCGGGCGCTAGTGCGAGCGCCGCCGTCGAGCGCACGTGGATCTGACGTGACCGCGCGCCCCGCCCGTCGCGCGACACTCGCGCCACATGCACGCCCCGCACGCCACACGACCTCTACGCCTGAACACCAGATGGCGCTGTACACCATCAGTGATTTTTAAACACTATTAAATTTCTGCAATATATGGCGCTATCTACAATAGCGTCATGTTACGCGTTGGAAACGCCTGAACTAGACGTAAACAGTGGACAGTGATATACTAGTCAAGTGGTCGTGCAGTTGTAACTGTAATTAATGTTTTATACGTTTACATATATATAAAGATTTTCTAAGAGAATCTTATTAGTGTTATAAAATAAGTTATGTACGTTTGTTGGTAATTAAATATAGACTTCTTTTAATTTCCCATGTTAGTGCATGTACATAGTCTAAAGTGTTTATATCAGTTACTTATTGTATTATATAAATTATTGTCATTAAAAAAAATCCGATTTATTTTTAACATACGTACAGGATATTATTTGTTACTTTATTCCATTTATTATGTAATCTATTATTTATGTTTCTTAAGTTTGGTGTAAAAATAATTAGATATAATGTTTTTAAATTAAATACAAGAAGTAAACATAATGTAAATATAGTACTAAACTCGATGTACAGACTTGTTATCTAAAAAAATATTCTTTAAAATACTAATAAGTACTAAAAACTTCAAAAATTACTAGCAAGGGCATTTTTAAAGCTGATTTTAAAATCACTTCTACAACGATAAGTATAAAATTGTATTATTTTTACTATTTCATTTTTACACTGAGATGCATTATGGCAATAAGTATCTTCAGTCATATTACTTATACCGGATTTCATTCAAAGAGGTAAGAATAGCGATATCTAATTGTTATCTTACTGCCGATGCAAAGATTATCCGCGCGCCTCTAGCGGCGAAATTAAGAAGTTGTCAACGAACGACAATTTTGACAGCTTTCAATAAACTTTGCTGTGTGGTTATGGTGAGGTTAAGTATACATAAACAGATGGATTGCGCTTACTTAAAAAGACCTGTTGCTAATAAAGACAGAAACACAAAATATTGTTGCGTTAGGCAAGCCGATTTCGTCAGGCATGAAAGTTTGTTCTCAGCATTGACTATTGACAACGTAATTAGCAAGAAATCACATAAATTTGATAAAATTTCTATGACGTTAATTGTATTGAGAGCTGTTAAAACTGTCCTTCATAGTCAACTTCTGGGCGCTAGATCGCTAGTTAGAATCTCAGCACCACCAACAAGGTTCTAGCGGTTGCTACACACATCCGAGGCCATCTATCGTACAACGGCGGAGACAATCAACAATAGCGATATCCAACGAACATATACGAAACTATCCCGGATCACTTTATTTAAGTTCTCGCACGCGAATACTTATAACACTATACTTATTGTCAGCTACATCCACTGGACTGAAATCTACCGGGTGTGATCACCTAGCCTTGTATGAATCTTTTTTTTATATTTATTTATAGACTCACGCCTGTATCCCCGAAGGGGTATGCAGAGGTGTAATATTACACCAACGTTTCGCCATGCATTTTTAGGTCCCACGTAATAGGGGGCGAGCCTATGGCCGTACCAGGCACTTTACCAGACTCCGTGCTGCTACTGAGAATTTCCTAACGGAAAAACCCAATAACACTTTGCCCGACCCGGGAATCGAACCCGAGACCTCCCCACCCCACGCGCACATTTATGCCGTGAGACCAAGTAGGCAGTCAGTTTATGAATCTGTTCAACTTCAATGAGCCAAGAGATCCTCTCATTATTTCTGTGAAATTCTGATTGCATTTGTGAAATGTACCTTTAAACTTTCATCATTTACCAATCGCCTTATTGCCTTTTTAAAAAATATATCATTATCCCTGTATGCAAACTCTCCAACTGCTGGGTACGGGCGTTGCTTCACTATGAGATGGGTAACCACAAAAGATATGTTCAGAATTTGCCTAGACAGACCGGGAATTGTTTGCAGAGGGCAATGGAAGCATGATTGTATACATCCAGTTGCTCTAAGCAAGACAAGAGTCGAACATATTTTACTGAGATTCTCAGCCATGAAATTAAAGTATAATTATCTGATATCTTCACTGATGTCAGGCCTGGAACTCAGTTAGGCAAATCATACCACTATATTAGCCAAAATAGATTGAATGAATTATCCACTTAGCTGTTCCTCCAAACTGATGTCTTCAGGACACGAGGGCACGTGGAAGTCGACACACACAGTGTATCACTAATTTACCAAGGGCTTACTAAACCGATGCCGGGCAGATCAAATAGCGGCAATTCACAAGGGTTTTACCAAATTTACTTCAATTCCACAAATCAGCCGATAAGCAAAACGGCGTGCACACAAGGAATTTTTCAAAGCCAGCGAAAAGAATGATTTGTCATCTCACAGTGTGACCAGAGTCAAAAAATTACAATAGACAAAAAATTATGGCAACAAATATTCTCGATTTAACTATCATAGACAATATTACTATTGCAAACACCATAGTTCTCCACGCTAGCGTAATGAAATTCCAAGACCATGCGTCTATTATATTTATTCCAGAGTTCTTTTTAAATTTGTAAAGATCCAATGTAACAACAAAGATCCACAAATAACGAAGTTCGTACACAAATGCAGTAGTTGATCAATCTTATACTCTCACACAATCCTCTAATTCCAACCCTTCTGCGATTTTCAAATATTCACGACTTAGAAACCTCAGCAACAATAGATTCCGATAATTTAGCAGCACAACAACGTATTGTAATAATAAACACGGATGACCCAGTTTGTCCGTGACTACGAGAACCGGAAGGTTTCGCTTAAAACAAACCGAAGGAATCTAGCTGCGAATTTTGGCGTTGATTTGTTTCATTTAGTTAAGAAATTAGTAGGTATTAGATCTGTCAATGACATCACGTTGTAATTATTATTTTTAAATTTTTAAATATTGCAAAGCATCTTTAAGCCCTTTGGTTTTAAAGACAGCCATTAAATTGCTGCAAATTCACTGATCCATACACCCACTTCGGCACTAATAACCCTAGTAAAACGGCCGTGCGCGTTCAGAATTCGAACAAGCACTGCCGTTTTGAAAATTACACGCTAAACCACCTAAGGCCAAAGTTCTTTCAAGAATCTTACTTTTTTAAAGAAATAACTTTTATAAGTTTCTTGTAAACTATATAGAATCTTTCAGCTGACGACAAAATTGCAATGGAGAAACTACTTACTATATGGCACTTGCTTTGAAAATTTCGCAACTAGTTAGGTAGAAATTGGACTGCTTATTAGGTGTTGATATTTGTATATCTCCACCGTGATGTAATATGTTTTATGTGGGGTAGGTACAATTTTATAACTTTATTTGATGAGATATTTATAGAATAAATTGCATGGACCCATTTGCCTTTCATTGCATAAAATGAAAGATGGTTTATGCTGCAAGAGCCTATGATGCAATAAAGGCGCAACAGAATTCTTTGTGAGGCAGCTAAGTCGTTTTTAGGGTTCCGTACCTAAACGGTAAAAAACGGGACCTTATTACTAAGCCTCCGCTATCTGTCTGTCTGTCTGTCCGTCTGTATGTCTGTCTGTCACCAGGCTGTATCTCATAAACCGGGATAGCTAGAAAGCTGAAATTTTCACAAATTATGTATTTTGGTTGCCGCTACAACAACAAATACTAAAATAAAATAAAATGAAAATATTAAGGGGGGTCCCATACAATAAACGTGTTCTTTTTTCGTATTTTTTGCTCAACATTTTTAACGATAACATGTAGACGCTTAAAATTTTCACAGAATATGTAGTTGAAATAAATATTCTTTTATAGATGAAGGTTCGAAACCCTTAGTGCGCGAGTCCGACTCGCCCTTGCCCAATTTTTTTCAGTCAAAGTCTGCTACGATATGAGTTCGACATCAATATTGGAAGCATACAAAGGTGTTAAGTAACATCAACGCATATTGTCTTACTTTGGAGCTGTCAGTACAGCATGATACAAAGTAATGTTATATGAAACTTAGTTTTCCAATATCTATTTTATTTTAATATTTGCTTTTCTTTTGTATCAAATCTTTAATTATCATGTATAATGCGATTTTACTTCGGTGATGTGAACCAAGTTGAAGTTGTGATTTTCGTGGCTGAAGTTCATTATTGTCATATTGGCATCTATTTCAAAATCCAACCTTAGATAATATTTTTTTATTGTATACAGAGCCTAAGCTGCCTCATAGTCCTCGACGTTCCTCTACCTCCATTAATCATAACTATTAAGTCGGCAAGGCGAGAATAGAAGTGTTCCTACTTTGTATTTCTAACTTCCACAGGGATGCTGTCGCCTTTGTATTATCTCAGTCCTTCTATGCTTGACACTTTGTAAATATTTAATAAGTGTCGAATAAATTTTAATAAATTAACAAAAATATAATATACTTGTATACGTATGTAATGTAAATAATACCTCTATGTGTAAATATTTTTTTTATGTTGAAATGTAACGCCACCACGTGGAAATGTATTGAACGTATAGAGCTCTATGTGAAAAATAAAATTGATGAATATTTTATATTTCGTTTTGACTCATACCCAAACCAAATGAATGCTTAAAATTTTTTTGACGCCGGCCGTCTGGCTCAAGGTCAGCAGCTTAAAACTTTTGTTTTATACCGTCAATGATTCCACGGCACTGACGGTACGCTGTCTATTTGATTTAGAATTAGTTAGATTGTATTTGAACAATGGATAAAAGTAAGTAGTAAACTAGTTGGCAATGGTATGCTATGCATTCAATCATTTTAATTGTTCAATGCCACTGCAGGTAAGGAAATTAAAAACATGCAGAGCAATCTACGCTTTTTAAAAAAAAAATTAGCAAAGATATGTTTTGCATATTTTTCGGCATCTCTTATCTATCTCTATTACTTTTTGTGTTGATGGTGTTGAAATGGAAAAAAACTAATATTATCCCTACAGCTCAAGCGGCAGCCGCCGTATCATAGAGCTACTAAATGTGTAATATATATTTTCATCCAGCGTCAATTAATAACCTCCTTTATTGCCGAGAAAAATAAAATAGGGCGTACAATGAAATGAAGCTGCAAATAAAAGCTGTTGCAAGGAATTGCAGTGCATACACAGGTTCCAATATCTATTCGCATTGCATCGCACCACTTACAACTATTCGCTAGTCGTTTCTGCAGCGCGCATTTCTAAAGGCCTTGAAAATCGTACCGACGACGCGAGGTGAAGTTTGAAACAATGATAAATGGAAGTGTTCTGCGACAGAACTGGAAACTTTTGTATCTACAGGTTCTAATTTCGAACTTGTTCATCTAAATACCTACTACGAGATACTAGCACTTAGTTTGTACGCAACGCTGCTAACCATTAGCCTCTTGTATGCCGGAACGCACATACACGCGAGACACAATAGCTTTTTAATTGTGTCTGGCATTCCGGCATACAAGAGTTTTAAACTATCAGTCTCTTTATCAAATTTAATTAGCACATTACGTATGTGAAAGCAATTTGATAGTATTATTTAGATAAAAAGAATATTCCTTGGCCTCGTGATTAGGACATGTTATAATAATATATGCTACGGATATGAACATGATTAGTGCATGCTACAATTACCCCGTTATTTTTCCTTTAAAATTCAATAATGTTATAAATCAATGTCAACAATCTCGTTAAATTCGTCGAGTCTAAATAAGCGCTTGAGTATAATGTTAACAGTATTATACAAATAATGTTTGGATTTCGACTATTCGTTCCTCGAAAAATATCACTATATATAATATTTCCTAAAGCACTGACAATTGCTGGGAGATTATTCGAATAGCCGGAGTTCAGTGCTCATTTGTGGCTGTACTTATATTCTGTAGGTGACCGCATCACGGTTAGCCACTAGCTGTGCAACTCGCCGAAGCTGCCTCAAAGGCCGAATATTAAACATAAGTAACTCTGCAATATTTTAAGAAAAATAGGAGCACAATTTCTTTTGAGTTTTGTAGGCATTTGCTGTGTGTCATCTGGAGAAGCAGCTCCAGTAGGCTTGAGTTATCAGACAACATCAATAAGATACTGAACAAAAAAGATCAGTAACAATTATCTAGCCTAGACTGGTTATAAGAAGGTCATAATCAACAATCAAGCCCAGAATGGCACACATCCCTATTATGCAGCTCAATTCGCAAGTCGTAAGTTAGGTACGTTACAATGTTCAAGTTGCAACGGAAGTTGAGCAACTGACTGTATAATTACAACTTTGAACTGTTCTAATCGATGGGTGCATCCAGTTGGTGTCCTGATTTAACACGTTCACTGTGTAGCCAAAATATTGGTGTCGACCCTCTACGTGTAAACCCAAATTGTGGAACGTTTGTCGCGTTAGGTATAAATGTAATATAATACACCATATTTTTTATTACCTTAAAACCCAAAACCCCAAAAACCTAAAATTAGTGAATGACCCATCCATGGGTCATACACGTATGAGCTCTTTGTTGCATGCCCCAGCAACATGGCATGCACTTAGGAGCTCTTACTTCGATTTATGAGACATCGATGGGGCATCCACGCACGGCGAAATATTCAAAATGACCCATCGGTGGGTTATACACAGTGAACGTGTTAATAGCTGACGTAACAATGAAGGAAAATAACTACAGACATTGAGACGACTATTTTGCCATGGTATAATTATGCGTCATGTGAATATCATGGTATCACTATGGGACCATGCGCTTCTCATTGTTTTATGTCTTCGAGGCTTACAACTCATCATCATCATCAGCTTTTAATAATCCACTGCTGGACTAGGCCTCTCCTTTGAAAGGAGGAATTGGCCTACAATACCACGCTGGCCAAACGGGTTGGTAAAGGGTTTGTATCAAGTTTTCCTTCTCTTACAGTGCTATTCTCTGCATAATATGCTCCCTCTATCGGCTCTTACAACACCCATGGGAAGATATGGGGTGGTGACATACCGTATTCTTAATCCGTCACCACACTGACCTACGATGGTTTACAACTCACCTAATGACAAATATAGATAGAATGAGTAGGTAATTAAAGCTTGCAAACGTCTCTGTCTTTGTCTCTCTGTCTTGGTGTCTTCGAGGCTGAAGCACACCACTAATATATAGCACCAGCAATTGTTACAGGTGACTGTCATTCCGTGACTAAAGCAAAGAAGTCATATTTATACATAGAACCGCAGACCTTAAGGATTTCGTGTGGCGATTCCAAGTGGGGTCTGGCCCAGTTGAGATGGGTGTTAGTGCCGTTGGTGGCGCTGGCGTTGTTCCCCGTCTCTCTTGCTCTCGTAGTTAAGATACACTGGGGGATAGGAGAACATCTATCTTTCTTGTGTGTGAAAATCAAACTATTGTCTATGAACAAAGTGCCATGGATCACAAAAGGACTAAAGCTTTGTACCGCTAGAAAACGTCAAATGATGTGGCAATTCAGAAAAATACCAAGTGAATGTAACAAAATAAAATTCAAAACTTATTCAACACGACTAAAAAAGATAATTCGTTTAACACAACGACATAAGAATGACCATTATATTACATCCTCTGTAAACAAAACAAAAGCAACCTGGAACATCATAAATAATACTAAAGAAAAGCAGCCTAGGATGGATATAAGGAGTATTATAGTTAATAATAAATTAATAAAGGAACCAAAGGACATATGTAATGCATTTAATAATTATTTTGTTGACATAGTAGATAATAAAAATTTAGATAAATATAAATTGAAACTAAAAGACAAAAATAATCAATCAATTTTTATAGCACCTGTAACTCATCAGGAAATATTTAATATCATTAAGTCATTAAAAAACACTAATAGTGCTGGATACGATGGTATTACTACATCAGTTTTAAAAGACGTAGCCAATATAATCTCTCCAATTCTGTCTCATTTAATTAATATATGTAACGAAAAGGGCGTCTTTCCAGATGTTTTAAAAATAACTATTATCAAGCCCCTTTTTAAGACAGGAGAAAGGTTGGACATTAGCAATTATAGACCAATCGCTCTTATACCTATATTTGCAAAAATATTTGAAAGGGTAATATATAACTGCATTTGTTTTTATTTGGAGAAAATAAACGTACTGGTGCCAGAGCAGTATGGATTTAGAAAAAATATAAATATGGCTATCTACAATTTTTTTAAACCTGTAATTACAAATGTGGACAAAGGTCAACCTGCGATTGGTATGTTTATGGACATGTCAAAGGCCTTTGATCGTGTAAGACATGACATTCTACTAGATAAATTAGATCATTATGGTATCAGAGGCAATGCCCATGACCTTATAAAATCATACCTCTCAAACCGACAGCAATATACAGAGATTTCGACCATATGTATAGAGTCAAAATCAGAGTTGATTAATAGGTCCGATGTTAGAACTGTCAAATTTGGAGTTCCACAAGGCAGCGTGATGGGGCCTTTACTTTTCATTATTTATATAAATGATTTTACATCAAGCACCATCTACGACGTGACTTTGTTTGCAGATGACAGCACTATACTTTTTACCAACAAATCTATGACATCTCTTGAAACAGATATTAATAACACTATGAGTCTTATTATAGAATGGTTACAGATGAATAATTTAAAAATTAATCTTAACAAAACAAACTTTATAGATTTTAAACAAAGAAGCAAAAATACGGATTATACATTGGATATAAATTACAATGGTCATAAATTTGAAGAAAACGAATTTACCAAATTTCTAGGACTAATAATAGATCAGAAATTAAATTGGAAAGCGCATATAGAACACGTTTGTTCTAAAGTAAGCCAATTTGCCTATGGGCTTTATAAATTAAGAAACATATCCAATATATCTACACTGATAACGGCATATCATGGTATTGTTTCATCGACTTTACGATACGGCATCATATTTTGGGGAAACTCTACTGACTGGCTACTAGCATTTAAAGTTCAGAAACGCTGTATCAGAACCATATTTAACATTAAAATACCCGCCAGTTGCAAACCCTACTTTATAAAGTATAATCTAATGACATTACCTTGCATCTACATTTTTGAGTGTGCCATGTTCATAAAACAAAATATAGACTTATTTGAAAAGAGGTCTAGGGTTCGCCATGCGGATAAGTTATGTGTGGTGGCCAGCAAAACAGCTCTAATGCACAAAAGCTTTTTTTGTAATGCAGTCCGCATATATAATAAGCTACCAAAGCAGATAGTTGATATTGAATATACCCATGTATTTAAAAGGCGTCTTCAAAAACTGCTTACAGCTAAATGTTATTACTCTGTTCAAGAATTTCTAGATGATAAGAATATTGAGAATTTTTAATCAGCGATAAATTTGCTTTTAATTATTATATTTTAATTATCTTATTTGACGTTACATTATTATTATTCTTATTTGACATTTCTTTATATTTTGACATTTCATTATTATATTTTTATCCTTATTAAATTATTTCTAATATTCTTTGACATGCCATTACAATTATATCTGTTATTATAATTTGACATGTATTATTATTGCTACATTAAAACTTTTATAATCAATTGTAAACAATTATATTCTGACATTGTGTTTTTTGTGTTATTATAAAGCTGTGTATACTTACATGACATTGGCAATTTAATCATATAATTGTACCGGAATATACCTACAAACAAAATTTGCATGCCTAATGGTTGAATATGGTAAAAGAACCTAAATATGTATTAGTATATAAGATCTGCTGTATACCCATATTCGCAAATGATTAAATGAATTATGAATTATGAAATTCTTGCTCTTACACTGGGGGAACGACTGTTACACCACCATCGGCAATTAGGGTCGAACAACGTTTGCCTTCAGAGCGCCCATAGGAAATGTGCTTCTATGTATAAATCTGACTTCTTTTACTACAGCTGGAGTAACCCATGCCTAAACGTCGGCGCAAATAGAAAGTATTTCAGCTCTACGTATGTACTTTTAAATAACGCAACTGATATAGTCCGTTACTTATATACATATTAGTATGTGTACAAATTTTGTAAAGTTCACTTTAAGTATTGAAAACCAATTTTCAACAAGCTTGCCAAATCGTTACCTGTGAGCTATCCAATCGCAATAAAATTGTACCTATTGACACGACTGCCCAAAAAAGGTTAGTACCTGGTGCCGAAAATTGAACTGAAAAGTAAAAAAGCTAGTAAGCATTGCAGTCGATATATCGTTGTTTAAAACACTTTTAGTTTGACCTGACTGAAAAGGCAACTGGAGTTTTACACTCTGGTTTTACAAGAGTACAGACTTTTTTTAAGTAATATTTTATTTTTATATCAGCCAACGTTTTTTAGTATTTATTTTAATGTCGCCACTAGATTTCAGACAGTGTATTGCAACACTTGCAACGTTTTCAATATCGGGTTTAATGGTTCAAGATAACTTACTAAACTAATAATAATTATGTTATTTAACATTCTCACATAATCAGTTAACTCGGCGAGCATGAGGCAGGGTATGTCACACCCTGGTGCAATTCTAAAGATGTGTATTTTTGTAAATATACGTCTGACAACACTTGCGCACTGAATAGCTGATGCCAGGGGACTGCGGGAGGGGATAGTGGCATGATCGCAGTTTGGCGTCGAGCGTCGGCTGGAATATTGGTGTGCTAACTTGTCTCGGGTACGTTATACCCTGCCACATGCTTAACGTATTTTTTTACGTAATGTATTTTTTATTGTTTTATATTATTTTGTCTTTGTTTTTGTTCAATGTTGTGTGTTTTTAAAATCAGGTAATGTTTCGTGGTTTTTTAGTTTAACGACTTATTATTTTATTTGTTTTTAAGTCATTCAAATGGTACAGAGTGTAAGAAAATATTCCAGTTTTTATACGCCAGCGAATCATGAATCAGCTTGGTGAACCATCACCTGAATCTGCAAATATGACTGGACGATATGTCAAATGTCAGTGACCAAATGCCCAAACAAGAAATATAGAAAAACTAAGTATTCCTGCAACATTTTCGCCAAGCCTATATGGAGTATGCTAAGTTTGGATGTTAAATTGTACTGATTTTGAGAGTAGTGACTAGTAACTTATGTTTGTGAAAATAATATCATTTTCATTTTTCTGATTGAAGATCTTATAATCCTTATGTTTATGTTGATTTAAAATGTTAAAAACTATTTTCTTTTTATAAGTGTTGATTTTTCTAAATCTCTAATTGGACTGTATAAGAAAACAATGAATAAGAAATAATAATGTCATAATTTAAAGCTGTTGTGTTTAATTTCATTGTAGTGATCCTATATACTACACTATATGTTTAATACAATTATATTATGAAACATAATAGGATTAGTGTTATGGTACTTTATGTTCTGGGTATGTCACACCCTGCCTCATTGTTGATGTAACTTTTTTTCACCTCATGCTCGCCGGGCTAATACGCCGTGCTACAGAACTTAGGGTAAGTTAATAACAATGCAAACGCTAATACGATACTTATTACATCCATTAACTTCTGCTTGAATAAGGAATCTTCGTAGTTAGGCTGTAAATACGTGTCTCCTTCTATACTTAGACTCGTAAAAGAGTAAAGAGATAGTAAGATGATTTAGCCGGTTTTCGGGTCCGCGTAATTTTAGGCATACATTTGAAAAACGAAATCCTTTCTTTTTACTTAGCAGTGTAGAACGTTACTACGTTCTACGCTACGCTACGCTACGTTCGTGATACGCCAATTTGCACACAGAACGTAGATTTCAAACAGTTTGGATAACAGGATGCTAAGTAAAGCTAGTATACTTTTTTTTGTGACTTATGGAGGAAACTGAAATTCACGAGCTAACCACCCTAGACTGAGACCGAGGTCTAGGGGGAGTGTGGGACTCCCCGATGATAAGCTTCGGGACTACCCACTAAAATCCCCATGGTGTTCTACTAACCGATCCCATTAACAGCTGGGCCACAGGCACTGCGTTGCATAACATCTGTGACCCCGCTTGAGTTGGCCTGCCTCAGACACGGCGGGACCCGTCTACCTACTCGCATGCATACATCCACGGAAAACATACATCACGCTCACATTCAGATTAAAACTTTTTCAACTTTTCCTCATCAAAAGCTAGTATAATAGCTTAACTAACAATAACTAGTGGTTATTGTTAGTAAAGGTATTTACTAGCTTTGTATGTATCAGTTTACTATAATATTTATTTATTTATAGACTCACGCTTGTATTCCCGAAGGGGTAGGCAGAAGTGTAATATTACACCCACATTTCGCCATGATTTTATTTTTTTTAGGTCCACGTAAGAGGGGGCGAGACGGAAAAACCCAATAACACTTTGCCTGGCCCGGGAATCGAACCCGAGACCTCCAATTCCCATGCGCACATTTATGCCGCGAGACCAACGAGTTTACTAGAAACTGGAGAATAATAATAATGTACGGTAGGTACCTAAGTACAATAAGTAGTGTATGTATAATAATAATACTCTAACTCTTGGTAATCTTAATAGGTAATTAATAAATTAGGTAATCTTGCAAAGATTAAACACATTAGCATCACGGATTTACCCAGAATCACAGTGTGGTTTCAGAGCTGGTCAGTCGACCACTTATATGATATTTAGCCTTCGACAACTGCAGGAACAATGTCGCGAACATCGCGTACCACTCTACATGGCTTTTGTCGATCTTAATAAGGCATTCGATACCGTCAGTAGGGAAGACCTCTACGAAATATTGGTCAGACTTGGATGCCCCCCAAAACTTTTGTTGCTTATCCGGTCCTTCCATGACAACATGAATGGCTCAGATATATTTGACGGTGATAATTCAGAATCCTTTGGCGTCAACCGAGGCTCTTTGGTATCTTTTTTTCGGTACTCATTTTAACTGCTTTTAAGGGGTGTGATGTTGGAGTGCATCTGCATTCAAGAAGGGATGGAAGGCTATACAATATAAATATACTTAAGTCAAAAAATAAACGCCTCGACTTAATTACCAGAGAACTCCTTTACGCAGATGGTGCTGCACTTATTGCTAATTCCGAAGGCGAACTGCAGGAGCTCGTAACGAGATTTATTCACGCTTGTCATCTTTTCTCCATGAGCGTAAATACAAAGAAAACGGTCATCATGGTGCAAGGCGTACATCAACCTCCGAAAATCACACTGGGAGGAGCTATACTTGACGTTGTAGATAATTTCTGTTACCTTGGCTCTATCACCACAAACTCCTTTTTGAACGACAAAGAGATGGATGCTCGGATTGGTAAAGCGTCCGCTATATTCGGAAAACTCTTTTCGCGCATGTGGAGAAACTGCAAGCTGACTACCCACACCAAAGTCCTTGTATATCAGACTTGTGTTTTGAGTACATTACTTTATGCCTCAGAAACTTGGACTACATACGCGAAACAGGAGTGTAAACTAAATGCTTTCCACATGAGATGCCTGAGAACGATACTTGGAGTCACCTGGAAGGACAAAATGAGTAATGAGGTAGTTCTTTCAAAAATGCACTGCTCCAGTATAACTGATATGTTGAGCAAAGAAGACTTCGCAGGCTGGGTCATGTTCATCGTATGGCCCCAGAAAGACTACCACGGCAAATCATGCTCGGCCAAATAGCGGACGCAAAAAGACCTAGGGGACGACAATTTTTGAGGTTTAAAGACTCCTGCAAGCGGGACATGGTCAGCTTTGGTATTGATACAGAGAATTGGGAGATTCGCGCCAAAATAAGACCAGAATGGCGTCATGATATTAAAGTAGGAGTACTCAAGCATGACGAAGACTGGCTCAAGAATTTAAAGCAGAAAAGTCTTCGTCGGGCCCGATCACCGCCTACAGACTCGCGCTTTATCTGTGACCGATGTGGCAAGAAATGTCATGCAGCTATAGGGCTATACCATCATAGGGCATAGCCATCTAAGAGGCTGCAGAAATTAAATTTACAGGCGCTTCAACAATCATCTATAAAAGATGCTGTGGCCAATGACGTGACGAACAACATCCACACAACACCATATGGGCCCAAACTAAGCAGAGCTTGTACTATCGGTACTAGATAATGGATAAACATACATATTTTATATACTTTTTTTTGTAAATACATGCATATTATACATAGAAACTCCCAGACCAAGACAAAATATCCATGTTCATGCACACAATTATTTGACTTGAGCGAATATCGAACCCGCGACCTTCGGCGTAGCAGTCGCTTACACTCCCGCTTTGCCAACCGGTCGTCAAAGTCGTTTTAGTCCACTGGCATTATAATTATATTATAATGCCACTGGACTAAAATATCTAAACTACTACGACATCCATGCAATCCTATAGAGCAATGTTACATTAATGAACAAACACAATAAAAAAACGTTCTTCTGTTTCACATTCACTTACAAGTAGATTTAATACTGGTCGCCAAAAAGACGAATTACCTTACCAAGTATAATAATAATATAATAATAATAATATTCTACTACATTCATACAACACCATCTAGTACCAAACTAAGCAGAGCTTGTACTATAGGTACTAGATAATGGATAAACATACTTTTTTTTTTAAATATATATATAATATACATAGAAACTATGCCCGTCAGAAAACCTTAAAAAACTTCGAAGTATAATACTGTCTTCCTATCCCATTTCATAGTTCCTTAAAATATAAATCGGGTGTACCTGCGTTTTTCGGAAGACGACAAAGTTTGTTATCTGCCTATCTCGGAACTTTGTGAAATTCAAGCTAAAGCTACGGAATACCCCTAATCTTAATTAACTTTGGATTTCATCGATCCTACGCATTTTTTATTTTGGGTTCAGATTGCTTATTGCCTCGTGGCTTATTTTAACAATCCTAGAAATCAACTTACAGTAAACATTCAGTTTAACTTTTACCATTTTATAAATAAAGAAATGGAGATTCCTATAATTAAACGGGAGGAGTTATGGCTACTGGGATCATAACAGTCTAAAGTAAGTAACAGTCATTAAATGGAACTACCAGCGAGGTCGGTAATTCGAGTAGATGAATAAGCACTACCGTGTTACTTAAACTTGGTATTGGATGCATATACATAAAAGCGTAAGTGATATGTCACTCACAAAGCTTGTTTAGATATCGTAATAGCGCAGAATGTTGTGTCGGAAATGCTACGATCTTTCTGTTTAACCTTGTGTTATGAATTATGGTAGACATAGACACAAACTCATATCTTAGTGAATAGAAGCTGCAAGGTGGTGCAACTGCATAATAAGACTACAAAAATACATTCTTTCGGGGATATTTATGAAATAGCTCTTGTTAATCGCAAAAATTAGATGTAAAACATATAGATAAACAATATATAGATGTAAATAAATAAATTCTTAAATAGTTTTCTATTGTGAGTACCAAACGCGATTCACAATATATACGTTACTTACTGACATATTGGCATGAAATATACACGCGAGACATCACTTTGTGTGATCCATAAATTGTTGTTTCGAGTCTGGGTGTTCATTGAGTCCGTTGGTAGTATGTTTGTAAAGTCCCCCGCTATACAGGATTTATTCCTAGTGCGGGAGTTGTCTTTTAAAAAAAAGAAAAATATAATATTACCCAATGATGTCAAAAAAATATTTATCGGAGTAGCATTGCTTTCATCGCCATTAGTGGTTGCGGACTTAGTGGGCGTGTGCCACGTGTGGGGTTTGTTCGGGGCCCACCTGACCATCTGGCGGGCTAATACCCGTCGGGGGGTAGCGACGAATGCTTCGGCCATACTCGACCCTCCGACACATGACATATTGGCATGAAATATACACGCGAGACATCACTTTGTGTGATCCATAAATTGTTGTTTCGAGTCTGGGTGTTCATTGAGTCCGTTGGTAGTATGTTTGTAAAGTCCCCCGCTATACAGGATTTATTCCTAGTGCGGGAGTTGTCTTTTAAAAAAAAGAAAAATATAATATTACCCAATGATGTCAAAAAAATATTTATCGGAGTAGCATTGCTTTCATCGCCATTAGTGGTTGCGGACTTAGTGGGCGTGTGCCACGTGTGGGGTTTGTTCGGGGCCCACCTGACCATTTGGCGGGCTAATACCCGTCGGGGGGTAGCGACGAATGCTTCGGCCATACTCGACCCTCCGACACATGGATACATGAGGAACACGGGTTGGTTTTCTGTCAGTAAGAGTCTGACAGTCCCCTTGGCCCTTGCCCTGGGGCGGAAGGACTCCATCTGGATTTTCAACCCGACACCAAAAAAATAAAAAGTGGGCGTGTGGGCGTCATTGGGTACAATGCGAGCACAACAATCAGCTAGGTTTGACAGGATTTTAATTGGTACTTAACAATACCTATGAGTAAGTTTACACTGTTGCTAAATAAAACATGATAAATTAAATTATTAGATAAGACCGAGCAGCGGGTTTAGTCAGGGCACCTATCTTAATTTACTTGCTCTACACGCAATAATCAACTCGATCTGCCGTTTTCACTCGAAAAGACATTGTCACCAGAAGCTGTCAGTTCTCCTTTATATTAGATGGCGTTGATGGCGTCCCGACCCCGCTCGAGACACGCGTCCTACACTGATTGGTCATTACCTCAACAAGTACATTCACAACTTTAAATTAAATTACTAAGATAAACAAGGTTTCTGAGTTATATAAATATTTAACAAATCAAATTAAATTAATAATTTTAAAAGCTATCAAAATGTAAACAACATAATATTGTGAATTATTCATTAAAACAACAATCAATTCGACTCATATATAGCTTCCTCCGACATATATATTATGGTCAGTACGATGGAAGGTGTCACTCTTCCAAAGATCTCTGTTCCTGAAAGACCTTTCACAGTTTCACATTGAAAATCTGTACTTTAATTCTAAATTTTCTGAAATATATCGTCGTATAAATTTGGATGGTGCACATCTTGTGTGGATGCATAATTTAGCAAACGTGTGCCCCTGACAGATCGTACTTACTGTACGAGATTGCACACGGAAACTTATTACTCCAACAAATTTCCACATAACGTCTATATTGTCAATAAAGAATGTGTGAATGTGCGAAGTGCTAGGTACCGTCAGCAGCAAATTTCAGTGAAGGTGTTCGACGCAAATCGAATCTACTCTACTAGTATTGCATTCGAATTATTCGAAAAGTACCTCAAGATAATTAAGTCGCATAAAAAGTCCTCTGACCGCGATAATCAACGTAATGTCAGAAACCACTACCTAATAACCTAAATCTTGCTTGCGGCGCAAATCAAATCGTTGAAGCAGGGTTCATGCCAACATTCAAGGTCCAGGGGCAAGTTTACCAACAAATCGTTTCGCTGCTACTTAGAGACATTCCAAAATTTATGCAAATTTATTTTGTAAGCGATTTTGAAGAACAAGCAAACCTGCAAAGTAGACACATCCCCAATTCGGACCCTGGTTTGGTCAGAGGATTGCAAAGTATGTTGCATAACGGTAATCCGCACATTAGCAACTTCAAAGCCGTCCTGGCGTCAGTGTCTGAGAACGAGCGCAACGCACGATGACCAGCTTCAAAGAGAGGGAGATGAGGATCAGGAGAGAGAGGATGGTTACCATTTCCCACACTATAATGTAGACACCCAGACAGGCTCCACAAACTATAACAAAAAACGTCCACTATGCAGTTCTACAGCTTCTTGATTCAGCTGAGGGTAAACAATGGTTCTCGTTCTCTCTACCATTACCGTACACTCTTTAATCAGTTTCTGGTGGACATGTACGCCAAAATTGAGACAGAGCGTTTGGTATTTATAAGGTCCAACCAAAGAAAGCTCAGAGCTGAGAACTACGTCCATCTCAGAGATGCCATGCAGAATGATGCAAATGCTCAAGGTGTAGGAAGGATGGTCATTCTCCCCTCCACCTTCACAGGAGGTCCGCGGTACATGCACGAGAGGAACCAAGATACATTTTGTTACGTGCGAAAGTTTGGTCAACCGGACCTCTTCAATACTATCACTACTAACCCAAAGTGGCCTGAAATAACAGCTCAACTCCTTGCAGGACAGGCTTCGTACGACAGGCACGACTTGATCTCTCGCGTATTCCACCTGAAGTTGAAGAGCCTTATGGATCTTCTAACAAAGGCAAAAGTGTTTGGTGCATCTCGGTGTCATATGTACTCCGTGGAATGGCAAAAACGCTGCTTGCCACACGTGCACCTGCTTTTGTGGTTGGAAGAGAAGATCAGGCCCAACCAAATTGATCAAGTCATAAGTACTGAGCTTCCAGACCCTGGCGTCGATCCTGTTCTGCATCAGATTGTGAAAAGTCACATGGTGCATGGCCCCTGTGACACGTTAAATCCAAGTTTTATTCTATATATTATCAGATAAAAAATATTACACGGTGATAAAATTCTTATAAAGTAAAATTATCGAAACTGTATAAGTGGATTTAGAAATGTTATATTAATGAGTATATAGCATAAGCATATAATTGGTAATTACATTAAATAATAATACATTTGTACATCACTCTTGGCAGAATATGTTGTATTCCAATCTATTGTAACATCCATTGTACCATAGTCTTGCAAATAAATATTTTGAATTTGAATGCCTTATTCATTTTTTTCGCCATCCGCTTCAGTCACAACTTATGATTTAATTCAGCAGAATCACTTCAATTCACTTCAAGAAAGTCATTTATTCAAATCAGCACTTTTTGTAGGTAAATTTTACAAAAGGCAGTCTCCACACAGTAAAGTAACAGAAGGAGTAACAAATTTCGGAAACATGAGTGTTATGAACACTACAAATAGTATGAATGAAAACTTGAGGATGAAACATTTTAGGAAGAGTGATCATTCGGATTAGAAATCATTAGGAAGAACAATTTCGGGTAAAGAACTTTAGGTGAGCCAGCATGGACCCAATCTTAATATATAAAATCCTCGAGTTACTTACTGACTGACAGACATGCTACAGCCAAAACTATTGAGCGCAGGAAGCTAAAATTTGGCATGTATGTTCCGTGGGAATCGTAGGGGTGCGCTAAGAAGGGATTTCCTGAAATTCCCACGGGATCGGCCAAAACGGGTAAATTTAAAAAAATGCAGGCGTAGCAGCTGGCGTCCTGTCCAGGACACAAAAGAGAAAGAGACAAAACTATGGTTCATTAAATAGTTATGCAATTGATAGTGTTCATCCAACCCAATACAACGTGAAGGGTGAGCGGACTGTCGGCGGTAATGGACTAGTGTAATAGCTGAAGAAATCAATGCCTCAAGAAATCAAATGTAGCTGGGCATTGTAATCCAGAATACAGCACAATTCTGGGTTCGATTTGGCGGCGCTTAAAAACTAGGTAAAAAATATTATGTAATCAAAGCTATTTACGTTACATACACTGCATGTACCCTGCCTCGAATTTTGCGTGCGGTGGGGCGGGGCGGTGGCGGCGGTGGCGCGGGAGCGACAGGTTCTAATGTGTAGAAGCAAATGGACTGGCCCTCGAAAACAGTGGTGCGGCAGTGGCGTGGCGGCGGGCAACGAGCGGTACACTCCAGTCAAGCGGTGACCGCCCGCGCGTCTACATTAAAGTGTTGTACAATTTATTTTTGAGACAAAACATTATTTTATAATCAGAAAGAGGTTGTCGTCGTTGTTTCGACATTTCGTTCGCGAATAAAAACAAATATCTCGACGACACAACTACGAACACAACACTGCGCCGCTATGATGCCGCGCGATCTGCCCGCTGGTTTCGAGAACGAGTCAGCGTTTCCCGCACTGCTCCCGCGGCGCCGCCGCCGCTGCCACCACCCCGCTGCACGCAAGATTCGAGGCAGAGGCCTAAATCTATTCTGTCCAATGTTAACGCATTGCGTACGCCCACGAGCGACCTACGTACGACGTACGTATGGACCTAGGTTACCTGTGCACGCACGGTTTCTCAGCGCATAAATCCACAATAGTCTGCTGAGAAAACCAAATCCACTCTAAATAAATAAACAAAAACCCAATTATCAAAGAGCTAAATTCTAAATTTAACATCTGGTACTGGATGACGGGTCCCTTGCAGGTGACGTAGACTCAGTTTATCAAGACCTGGCACTTCCAAAGTCGAATTTTTTATCCATTGGCCTAGAACTTAATCCCAGTAAATGCGAAATTTTCATTAACAATAACTTAGACAAATCCGATATACTTTCTAAATTTCGACATCTGGCTCCCAATATTACTCACGTTGAAAAAAGTGCTCTTCGCCTTCTTGGGTCCCCAATATTAGACGAAGGTTTCGATTCATTTATACAAGAAAAAAAACAAACTTTTAGTGATATTTCAGACAGGTTGCTCAAAATTAATATGCATTCGGCTTTTACTATTATCAAGTATTGTCTTTTTGTCCCTTAATTTACACACGCTCTTCGATCTTCCCCTTTTTGGAAAAACCTATCTGCACTCGCCCAAATTGACAAACTTATACAAATTACTTTAAGCAAAATTCTAAATCTGGCCCTAAACGACCGAGTGTGGCCACAGGCGTCTTTGCCTGTACGCCTGGGCGGCCTTGGCGTTCGCAAAATTACAGACGTAAGCTTACCAGCATTCCTGTCCTCGGTCCACAGCACTGAAGAATTGACCAGGAAAATTTTAGCACCCACACTGGTCGATTCTGAGGTGCCGTGTAAGACCGATGCCATGAATGCTTGGAGAATGGCTTGTCCAAGCACCGAGTTACCCCGAATCCTATCTTCTCAGAGGCAGTGGGACGGGCCGCTTTGCAGCGTGGTACGAGAAAATCTCTTAAGTACGACGTCCAATGCTGCAGAGCGTGCTCGTTTGCTGGCTGTGGGAGAGTGGAAGTCGGGGCTTTGGCTTCAGGCACTGCCATCGTCCAACATAGGTACCATGTTGGACGATACGACTTTCCGCATTGCTTCTTGCCTTCGTTTAGGTGCGCCATGTGTTTCTTCACATCGCTGTCACTGTGGAGAGGCTGTCGACAACCTTGGGCACCATGGTCTGTCATGTAGCAGGAGCGCAGATCGTATTTCACGACACACCAACCTCAATGACATACTTCGCCGGGCTCTTGTCACCGCTGGCGTTCCAGCCCAACTTGAACCTCAGGGCTTGGCACGCGACGATGGTAAGAGACCAGACGGTATGTCTTTACTGCCATGGAAGCTGGGTAGGCCTTTGGTGTGGGACGCAACATGTGTCGACACCCTTGCGCCATCTCATCTTCCTAGCACAGCGGGTTGTGCGGGCGCTGCTGCTGCTTCAGCGGAGACTCTCAAAAGGCGCAAATACATAAATCTAGTAGGGGATTATGTATTTGAGCCGTTTGGAGTTGAAACGTTGGGACCATGGGGTCCAAGTGCGAGATCTCTTTTTAGAGATCTTTCAAAGAGACTTGTTGACGCCTCGCGTGACCAGAAGGCTGGCCTGTATTTGGCACAAAAGATCAGCATTGCCATACAACGTGGCAATGCTGCCAGCATTCTGGGCACGCTTCCAATTGATGGCGATGTGGAGGATTTCCATGACGCCCTTTAAATTCTGCTTTTACGTTTTTTATGTATTTCCTTTTATTTGTTAGTTATTTAAGTATAGAAATTATTGTTTTAAATTATGTGTAAATAGCCACTTAGTTATAGTTAGTTTTAATGCAATTATACTGTTTGACTCTCTAACTACTTCCATAAATAAAGTTTTTATAACTTTTAAATAATCCACTCTCTTTTTATTCTTTTTATTTATTCTTCTATAAATTATTTGACAAGCTCGTTATAGCAGTATTACAGCACGATGCCATCTCCAAATGTATAGAGTGAAGCATATGATTCGATCATAATTTTCTTGATTTGTTCATAAAGAACAATGGCAAGTTCCCATACAACACTTTATTTGAAATCGATTCGAAGCGTCTATGTATGAAAAAATGTTAAAAACAAAGGGGTTCTGTTACTTAAACATAATCATCAAGAGTTTTTATTTTAGGAGGCCGTAAAAAAAAGATATGAACATTGTTTATATTTTAAGGTTATGTTAATAGAAAACAACTTTGTAACTACACAAATGCATTAAATACATTTAGATAAGGGATGGTGATGTGCAAAAAGCATTGATAGGATATACCTAGACTGATTCAAGATCAGTGTCTATTTCATTTCATTTCATTTTATCACGAAATAGGGATGTAGACTATGTAGGATTTATGTAATCCTTTATCTTTCACAATTTTATTGAGTATTAGAGCCCACCTCATTATGAGGCCACGGCGACGTCGCCAGCTACCGTACAATTTATATTGAAATGTATGGTACCTAACTCACTTGGCCACGGTTTGGCAGCCATAGGTACATTTCAATAAAAATTGTTTAGATACGCAGCCGGCGACGTCGCCATGGCGTACAAGTGAGGCAGGGCTCTTAAGATTAGACGTCATGGCATGATGTAACATCTCTCTAATAAATAGGTACAAGTCACTTGCTTTTATAAGGAACTAGCTTTTGCCCGCGTGGAAGTCGAAAATTATCCCACAGGAACTCAATACCAGGATAAAAGGTATACTATATCCTATTCCAGGTTATGGTCTATCTGTGCGCCTAGTTTTATTCCAATCGGTTAAGTAGTTTTTTCGTACGTAACAAACAGACAAACAAATAAACATCGTATTTATAATATAAGTAAGGATAAGGATATGGAATTTCTCTTAGTGCGCCACCAACAGGCATGACAAAACTTATCTGAAGGTGACAGCTGCAAATGAAATAAAGGAATGTTTTTGTAATCAAATACTTACTCCATAATTGATAAAAAACAGACAATTTGTATTAGATTGCTTTAAAAGAGACACCAATAGACTTATAAAACTCTTTAGTAATAAAACACTGCAAAAGGATTTATTATTTAATAAATACTAATTAAAAGATTAATGGACCTGACGTGTTTATATTTTCATTTGGATAATATTTATCATGTTCTGTTGTAGTTCAGTCGGGCTATCTTTTAATATTTTGTCAATTTGTCTTCGCGCTAATGAACATCCACCTAGAAGATACACATTTCTATGGCCTCGTGGACACGGTCTAGCTTGTTCACCTTCATTAGCATCTTGCTGCAAACTCTGATTTACTCAATCCATAGCGAGTTCCGAATATGCTTCACAAACATAATCATCATCAGTAATCTAAAAATTAAGAAAAGCAATTATTACTACAGGCAAAGAAAACGTATCACACTACATCTAGATAGACTAATGTTACCGAATTTTGTAATATTTTAAACTGCTTTGAAAATTCACTGACACTTACTTACGCTAAATTGGTAAGTAAGTATAATAATGTTTAGAAACTTACGATTTGTGGATAAACCCAGTTGCAGAGCAAAGTACAAACTCTTGTGTTCTGATCTAAGATGCGATATCGCCGGAGAGTATTGACGCAAATGTTACAATTCACGCACAATATGCGTGTAGGCCTGCTACTTCGCATCATAACAAAATCTTGGCACAATCGAAGTCCGTGTAGAAAAAGCTATAGGTCCAGATGTTTTGAGCGCAGATAGTCCGTAAGAAAGCACAAGTCGTCGTATGGGGCAGCGAATCAAGTCCATGGGGTAAGCGAGGATCAAAAATAAGGATAGTTCAACAAAAAACTGCGACAACAACGAGAACACTACCAAACAAGCTTTTCGGAAAGAAAAGAACGTTGACAATGTCACAGACTATAGTTAGTGCCACGAGAAGATAGACTTTTTGCAAACACACATTCAGGGTTTCACAACCTTTGTTTCTTACAGTTGTTTTTGAGATTTTATGCCTTAGTGAACGCAATGCGTTTTGAGCAGTAGTTTTTTTGTTTCAATGCTCAATTATGCTACTAAGTATTCGAATTTATATTTTATTATCTATGACTTCTTATCGTGACTAATTTTTTACTAATTTTACAAAAATATACATATTTTATTTTGTGTTTGAGTATTCGAATTTCCCGGAAGTATTTACATGAATTTGCCGTTTTTTTTTAGTTTTTACACGTAAGTAATTCTGTTAATGCAAGACTACAAAAGAGAGCCATGTATGTCAATAATAGAGTACAAACATGGTACTCGATCGTATAGTCAATAGCTAAGCTATCGTAAAATAATAAAAAAAAACACTAATGAATAATATTACAGACCACTAGCTAGTACATTACATTAAAATGTCTAGGCATAGAGATTTTACATTGTGTATGAATGAAAACGTCACAGTGAACTTAAACAAAATCGTTATATAATAGTTTGCCATCTGCAATTCTGCACCCGCTTTTTCCGAGATGCCGACCGTAGGACGAGCATTGCGACACTAAAAATATTCTTAACATCCAAAAAATATGTTTTATACTCTGATAAAGGCCTAAGAATGAAAAAAAATCATGGATTAACGCAAAATGTTGACATTCCAGGCGTCTGACATATTCCAGTACCACAAAATACTGTTGGCAGCGCATATATCGATAAAAACCCGATCAATTGACATATTACTTTGCAATGACACATATTTGTGTACCGTTGCGCTCATTGGATTTGACATTATTTGTTTTTGACAGATCTGTCGCTAAGTTACTTAGTAGACATTCTTGTTTCAAAAAGTCTATGTTCTCGTGGCACGGTCTATAGGGATCATAGACAAGAGCAAGGAGTAAGGATACTGACAATGTAGACATTTTCACTTATTGTTGTCATTAATTATCTTTCAATTGCCTATTGATACCTCTAATTAAATGATATCTCAGATCAAGTAAAAAAAATATTTATTTATATCATAAATAAAATCTTCTTTTTATATAATATAATATACATAAAGTATTTTTTAACATTATCGTGAATTGTTTCTAGATGTAGGTTAAAAAGATAACTTACCCTTTTTCTATTAAACAAATACGATTGTTTTGTAAATGGTAACTCTGAAAATGACATTAAACAAGCACCGGAAATGAATGTATTCAATAAATAGTTTATCAATTTAGATAATTTAACGTACGCTTTTATACTTGAAACTAAAAACGTACAAAATACGAAATAATTATATGAATAAGTTTTTCATAAGTTACGTTTATAGACACTTCCAACACTTCACAGGTATAATCCTGCCATTGTTCTTTGGACACGTCATGCTCTATTTTTTAAAATAATAACGTCATTAAGGCCTGTTACATAAATATTAGAACAATACTTGCCTATAGTAATACCCAGCCGACCAACCATAGTTCTGTACAGCGTGAACTGTCAACAGAAGACCTTAAGCTCCATGTTCGTTATTTCCATTTGTAGGAAAAGCCCACGCGACTCAAGGATAATCCCTAGTGCGGAATTGGAACGACCTATACAAGAAATAACAACCTATATAGTGTTACACTGACGAGCATTTAATAAAAACCCAATAACCTTTTGATATTTTTATTGCATTTCTTTGGTCACTGCTGAAAAATATATTTGAAATTCACCTGCCCGAGTAAAATTCGATTTCCGGCCTAAAAGTTGAATTTCAAAACTTGTTCAGTAATTAACTTAATCAAACTCCGTTCAGTCGCTTAGCTGTCAAAGCGTTACAAATTAATATTTGCTTACTTTTAGCACTGAAATTAAATAGTTTTCGTTGCTAGACATAATATAACGACAACAATAATTTTACTGTGAAAATAAGGGCTATTAAATTCATTGTTATCTATCACACGGTCTATCACATTAATTTTGTAAATAAAATCTATATGTATAATTTTACAAAAAGGCTGACAGTAGGTATAGTAATAATGTTTGTTATCGCAAACGTTATAAAAGTACGATGATTGTCGAAAAGAATAACTAACGTTATCTTGAAGACCTTTTTGCGTTTCGTTCAATACGAACCACGAAGTAAATTGCTTACTATACAAATGCTTACCACTTATTCACCCGCTTTAATATAATAGTCACGCAGTAAATAATATACTGATTAAGATCTAGAATTGTTACTTGATTAAGATCTAGAATTCGTAGTTTCATTATTGCCCAGACTATGAATTTGTTATGAATTTTAGGTTAAGTGCTTCGCGCCTTAGCGTCGCACTAGAATAGATAACTGTTAAAAATGTATCAGTTTGCACGTTGATATTGTTTATTGATCTTGACTTACACAGACATTTCAGACGCCGACGTGAATTGAAAGATGGTACTTACTTGATCAGTGTTTTATCATTATAATTACATAGCGTTTATTACATGTATGCTAAAGTCTAATTGCATCAACAATTTATAAGCTTTATAGTCGGCATTATGAAATGGATATTATTGGATATAATATATGACATATAGTGTCTTCGTTATTCATTGCCGCGGGCGGAACTGACAAAAGTGCGTATTTACAAAATAATTTCGTAGATACCATCGCATAACCTAAGGCTATTCCCATGTGTCCCATCAAACACATGAACTATTTTGTTTGTTCTGACAGTCAATATACAAAGCTGCCACTGACAAATATGGTAATGAGCGGTCCCAATATTATCACACTCGAGGATCCGCCTTAGTACGGTGCTATACGTTGTAATATTCTCGAACCGAACATGATCAGACGAAAGAGTGGATTTTTCTTATACCTAATTAAAGCTCAAGTAGGATCAGAGTTTGAACGCCGTACTCAATATTGCTTTTGAAACGAGCAGGGTTTCCTTTATAATCGAATTCTTATTAATGTAGACGCTTTCATATTTCGGTAATAATATTGTATTGATAACGATAAATCCTTGAATTCCCGAAGTAAATTATGCGTTACATTAAGTTACCTTACTATTTTATTCAAATACTTGTTATTTATGTTTACGGGTTTAAAATACTTAAGAATCTCAAAATATACTTTCTATCCGTCCCGATTTCTCGGTATAGGTTTTACCAGCAACGATCACGGAATAACTAAAATGCTTGCTATTTTGCCAATGTTTCGATTGGGTTTCACCAGCTGGTCTCGAGACGACTGATTTGTTCAACGCTATCTTCGAAAAGCGCAGGTTCCACTATCTGTGTAGAGTCATAACAACCTTATAATTTATGCTAAGTGTTTTTTTGCATAAGAAAATATTTAAACGCATGAAATCATGCATCTCTTTCATATTCTCTGGTAAACACAAATTTAGTTAGGTTATTCAAATGAATGGGGAGTTTAAGCGCAAAAATTTACTTGGTGTTTGATTGCTCATTGAATGAAAATATCATCAGAGTGAATTCAACAGAGCATTCTAATATATTATTATGCAAAAATATTTATATATAATATACCTAATGAGGTCGCTCCAATGACATTTCAATTAATTTAGTTTAATTTGTCTAAATATCCCATAATTCGGGTTGAAATAATCGTAAATTTTAAGAAACGTTCAAGAAAGGGAAATCGGCACGCAGTCATTATATTCTTGTTCTTATACTTAAGCATGCAATAACTATCTTATACTTATATATATAAAGCTGAAGAGTTTGTTTGGTTGAACGCGCTAATCTCAGCAATTACTGGTCCGATTTGAAAAATTATTGCAGTGTTAGATAGCCCAATTATTGAGGAAGGCTATAGGCTATATAACATCACGCTATGAGCCACGGGAGCGGAGCAGTAGTCTTAAATAAAGCGGGTGTAACCGCGGGGTCATCTGGTTTATTATAAAAGCCTACGTCAGTAAAGACGGTTAGACTAACATTGAACAGACATTTAATGCATTCAGGCGCTGTAGGTACACGGCCGGCTGGTTACAAACGGATTTATCCATTTCTGGCCAATACTTCACCATATTATATTATATAGATTTTAATTTTTCCATCAACTACACAAACCACCAGATGGTTAGGCGGGCCCCGAACAAATCCCCCTTGGAGGCGGATTAAGGTGTTGGGCTCCGCCGCCAAAACACCCAGCAACCGCAGAGGATAGGGAGGACGGCAACGCAACTCCGCATCTCCTCTTCCTCTGCGGCCCCACCGCGACGCATCGAATGGTGTGCCCCCATTTGGTCGCGGGAGATAGGGCGCGCGGCAACGCACCGCCGACACGCCCCTCCTCCCACGACCGCACCCGACTGCGAGGAACAGACAGAACTGTCACCCGCACCCGCAGGCCCCTCCAAGCCCACGTGGAGCGTCCCCTCCTGGATCCTTCTTAGCTTCACCGCGGGTGACCAATCCACGGTTACTGAGCCCCCGTCACCACGACAAGGTGGATATCCCACGAGGGGGGGGGGGGGGATACTAGGTATCCTGAATTAGATAAAGTAAGTAATCCATACAAATTCAAGAAAAACGGCGGAATAGCTTTAAAAAGTGAACTTGTGGCAGTTTTTTATTTTGTCAAACTGAACAACGCACAAAGTCGAACATTGCTAAGGGTATTTTTTCGATCTTTCTAGCGAACGCTCTAATCGGCAAAACGGTCGAAGCAAAGAACAACGGCCAAATATCTATAGGAGCTGTACCTGAACTTTTTTTTCCATGTACATTAACAAACTATAGTGCGATTTGTTTGTATTTATGTATTAAACACTATTCAGTCAGAAAATGGCACGTAGGAAGCCAGAATAATTGAATATTTATAAAAATACTTTACATCTACAAATAAGTTACCAAATAGGTTACAACAGCTTTACGCTCATCAAAATGATTTCATAATGTTTTTAGGTATTTAGTATGTGAATAAATATAACTCTTAATGTATTTTATCACAAAAAATGCAATAACAACCATAGAACGTGTACCTACCTGATACAAAGACAAAAAATACTCCCTACTAATATCTATTTTGCAATTAATTTACCTACTGTAACCAATTAGGTAGGGTCCGGTTTTTATTTAAGTAGTAAAGAGCTAAAATCGCATAAAAGAACGTGTTACATCCTCACAATAACAACAAACGTAGTGGATCGCAACTGTCAATAGTGTCAAACGATATCAAGGAATCGTCAAACAGTAACAAATCACGTTTCGTTATACGCTTATTAGTAAAATGTTGATGCAATTTTAACTTTTGTTAAGTTTTCTATTTTATAAAATGAATAATACAAACAGATTTTGAGTTATTGCGATATTTACTTATTAAGTGAAATATTTTACCTATTAAAAATGAAAATAATCTATTTAAGTATAATTGATAAAATAATTTATACGAAATGAAACGTTAATAAGGTACGTTCTGATTGCAACAAAATGTACGATGATAAAAAAATGAATATATTTATTTCTTAGCTTTTTTATGAGACACATTTAATTGTTTATATAACTTTGAAAAATTACGTTTTTTGTCATGTACATATATACCATATGTGTACACGCTTAGGTACGATTTGGCCAATGTTCTTTACTGCCCATTTGGTAGGATGCTCGCCAGAGCGCTCGTTAGAATACCTACCAGCAGAAACACACTTGTTTGTTTTTCTGTTTTGTTACATATTCGCAAGAATGCTTATTACTGCTCAAGTGTATTAGCACCATTAGATTCAGTTACTAAGCAATGTCTAAAATTCAAAAGTCCTATGAAGCGGTGGTAAATTGTGATTATACCTGCCTAATATGTTTTATACACCCTGCGCCGCCAATATATAATCTGCCGTTTCCAAAATGCATATCTAAGATAGGGTTGATGTCGGAATAGGTTAGCATCTAACGTAAACGGTTTACTTAAAAGTCTAAAAACTTGGTTTATAAGTTTTAAGTACAGCACTGTACAGCTTTCTTCTTACAAAACAACAAATGAAGTACATTTCTTTGAACTGTAGTCTCTTTCTACTTTCTACTGAGAGCTATTTGTCATTCTCCTAGTACTAGTTGCTTTCATCCATGGAACCTGTCATTACTTCTACAATGTTACATTACATAACTACACAAAACCGCATATTTTCGCAAAACGTATATTTTCTTTAAAGGGAAGTTTCCTGAGACTGTTGGTTCATAACAAAATATATTTGAGAATTTCTGTACGTGTGTAGAACAACACATTTGCAGTATTATAGGGATGTGTAACAAAGAAATTAATGAAGTATCTACATGGGGATGCGTAACAAAGAAATTAATGTATCAAGTATGTACATCTAGCTTGTTGGTCTCCACAGCGGCGATAGCCTAGTGGAGAGACCGACGGACTGCTACGCAGAGGGTCTCGGGATCGAATCCACGGCGCGCTCCAATGACTGCGAAGTTATATGCGTATTAAATTGTTCGTTTAGAAATGTCAAAAGTCATTCTACAAAGTTATACAAAATTCAGAAAAAAATAAAATGCAATGGTTTTGAAACTGTTGCAATGGAGTTTGATCTCGTATTGAAGAGATAGCGTATGTCTCATGTGATAAGTTCATGTGTTTTTGTGTTTGCGCTCCCCGGTTGTGTATTGCTTCCCATACATGCTGTGTCCCTGCTTATCTTGCTTGCCTATCTGTTTCAAAAGTATAAATTGTTGTCAATGCATGATCTTACATTTCGACGTAGATGAAGACAAATACAAGGACGAAATAATGGATAACATACAAAGGCGTATGGAGCCTATTTGATACGTTGTGAAAAATGAAGCTACAATAATCCTCATGTTACTATAAAACTAGTTTTAGTTTTAATTTCGAATTAAAAATTCGAATTAAAATTATCACACGCTAAACTGTGAAGGAAAACATTGTGAGGAAACCTGTATGTCTGACATTGACTGATTCACATGTGGGTAGTAGAAATAACAGGTTTTGTTTAAATTTGCTCTAGAGGGAAATTTAAATAAAATAGTTAATTTTAATTAAATAGTAATTTTAATGTATAATAGTTAAAACATTCATTACATACCTGCTGGTATAGCGTTTTCTCTTAAAACTGACAAATATACACAAAATACACAAAATGGACAGTTGCATTGTCTCAAGTATCCTTGACATGCAGTCATATTTTTAGGAGCGTATGGCACTTTTTCAAAAGTCAAAAGTCAGAAATCATTTATTCATCTAGGTCACAACGTGACGCTTATGAACGTCAATTTTTTAAAGTAAATTAATAATGCTTTTACATTTACATTTACTGCCCATTCGCAAAGCAATAGGTAGAACCACGAGAAAGAACGGGCAACAGAACTCGTGGTCACTCTTTTTAATCGCCAGTGTTATGGTACATATTTTGTTTTTGTAAGGAGCTGCAACTGTTTCACATTGTAATTAATTACTTGTAAATAGTAAATAAGAACATACATAATACTTAAACAAATATGCAGTTACTAAATTAAGTGCTGTAGTAGTCTTCTAATGTGAATCTTGTGTAACAGGAGCATCCACTTACGCTTTATAATGAAGGCAACTCGCGATCATGTTCAGAACTATGGTGGAAAAGTATTGTTACGAGCTGGGGTTCGACGATAAATTATAACTCACTATGCCACTTAAAATGAACTTTATTTATACACAAACACTATACACACTTATTTTCAAACACAACACTAATAAAAACACACTATTCACACCACTAGAACAACACTAAACACTTCCGAATTACTTCCTTCGCTTCTTGTTTATCGCTGTCTATTCTTCAATTGACTGTATCCGGTCCGTTCGCTCCCGTTCTATTTATACTGGCCGGATAACATCACTCGCATTCTAGATGTTTCCACAAAACTGTCGAAATATTCGCGAACAATCTATACTCGATACAGCAACGCCATCTAGTACAGAGTAGATGAATTACCTTTAAACCACCGATACATTCAATATCTTCTAGTACCCCCATTCACCGATAGATGGCGTAACACTGCCCCCCTCTTAAACGTGTTCATCTCGAACATCGTTGGACCCATAGTAACGAGCCAACCGGTCCACATGAACTATCTTCGGTGCACTTCGCGACCCCTTCTGGATTCGATAGGTGACGTCGTTCATCCTGGTAATTATGCGATATGGCCATCCCACCTGGCTTGTAACTTAGGCGATTTATCTTTGCTTCATACTGGGTTATGAAGCCACACCAATGATCCCTCATCGAAGCCTTTGTTGTTTGCCTTCCGGTCGTAGCGAGTCTTCATCTTCTCAGACATCTGTTGTCCAGATTCCCTAATGTGCTCGTATACGTCGTTCATCTTGTTGCGTAGCTCGGTCGCGTAATCCGTTACATTGCGTGGAGATTCTGGTGGAATACCGGTGATTAAGTCAGCTGGTAAACGTAGTTCTCTACCGAAATTGGCAAAAGCTGGTGTTACTCCTGTAGTTTCGTGGACCGCACTACGATATGACAGAAGAAATGGTTGGATGTGCTTGTCCCAATCTCTTTGTTTGCTCTCCACGACCTTCGCTAGGTACTTTTCCAGTGATTGGTTAAATCGTTCAACCATGCCATCTGATTGCGGGTGATAAGCCGTGGTCCTGGTTTTATGTGCACCCATCACGCGACAAGTCTCCTTGAACACCTCAGATTCGAAGTTCCGGCCTTGATCGCTGTGGATTTCCAAGGGCACCCCGAACCGACAGAAGTCTTCATGCACCAGCTTATCGGCCACTGTGGTAGCTTCTTGATTTGGGATTGCAAACACTTCAGGCCACTTCGTGAAGTAATCCATCACAACCAAGAAGTATTTGTTTCCGTCCTGGCTCTCAGGAAACGGCCCAGCGACATTCAACGCTATGCGCTCCCATGGGGCTCTCACATTGTACACCTTTAATGCACCTCTGCTACGAGTATGTGGCCCCTTCACAGCCGCACAACTTGTGCATTTGCGGCACCAATCCTCGACGTCATCCCGACAGTGGAGCCAATAAAACCGCTCCCGGATCTTAGTAAGGGTCTTCTTAACTCCCATGTGACCTCCCGAAGCACCATTGTGATAGAGCTGCAAGACTTCCGGCACCTTAGTTTTGGGCACTACCATTTACAAATGGCACTGGTTACCGCGAGCGTTTGCCCATTTGCGGCACAGAACTCCATCCTGGACAACCAAGCTTTCCCACTGTGCCCAATAACTCTTGGTGATGGGGCTCATCACTGCGATATCACTCCATTTGGGCTTAGGAGCGTCTGATTTCTTCTATTCAAGAATCGGCTGTATATCCTTGTCGTCTTGCTGAGTACTTCGCAAAGCTTCTTTTTATTCGTTGCTCAGGTTCGTCTTCAACATCCTTACTAATGCTGCCTGCTTTGCTTCCTGTCGGGTACAGTGTTTGCACTGGTCGGGACATGGCCTACGCGATCTGCGTTACCATGGGACTTGCCGCTGCGATGTTGTATTACAAAATCAAACTCCTGCAGTAGTTCAATCCATCTGGCTACTTGTCCTTCTGGGTCCTTAAATTGAAGTAGCCATTTCAGCGCAGCGTGGTCGGTTCGCAGTTGGAATTTACGCTCATACATACAAACATACATACAAACATACATACATACATACACCCTTTCGAATTTATAATATTAATTAGTAGGGATACTCCTAGAGCCCACCGTTACACCCATGTTATGAAGAGCTACTGCTCCGCACCCGTGTATTATAGAGTACTGTTATATAGCCAATGCCAATAAGAAATATTTAAACACGAAAGTTAGGCATTCTTAGTGAAAGTTTATTTGTGAAATTTTATTAATGCCAATAGCCTTCTTCGATAAATGAGCTATCCAAAACATAAAGAATTATTCAAATCGAACCTGAAATCAGTGCGCTCAACTAAATAAACATTCGAAATATCAAACAAACTTTTTAGCTTTATAATGTTAGTATAGAAGCAAAGATTATATAATACTACACTATTAATAGAAGTATACATTCAATCACTTCGTCTACGGGTCTGCTCGCGTGGAAGTGGCGTGTGTTATTCTCCAGGCTGCTAACAATCTCCACACAACATAACAAAGCTGCGTAGCGACGTCAAAAAAGGACAAACAAACACACTTTTGCATTTACATTATTAGTATGGATAAATAGATATTTTTTAAGGCTTGTTTGCGTGGCAAGCGCCTAAAAGTAACTTGAGCAAAATTTGATTCTATGTTAAACAGTGCCTAAGTTGTATAATCCCTGAAAATACTTTCTTGTTCTTCTTACAATGCGCAACTGTATATTGACAGTAAGGGACAGGGCAACTGATGATACCAATTTTACGCTTGCACGTTGTCTGGAAAATTGTGAAGTAGTCTCTAGATAGCCATAGCGATTTGAAATATCAAATATACTGTGCTCGATGCTGCCGGCTTCCTTTTGTAGTGTCCTTACGAATGGAAGTTTATTTTCAAAAGGCTGTATTATCTGTGCGACATGTTTCTGACTATTCTGTTACATCGCACGTGGAGATGTTACACGTGTATACCATGGGTTTAATCAATATTGGCTATTTGTCGTTTTATTTAACGGGTTTTTATTAGTTGGACTAGCTAGTCCGGCTTATAATTATCCTTATTCTTAAGAGATATAATATGTGTAGACGGTACCAATTTTAATCAAATAATTTTTGTATATTTCTGCTTCTTACCACAATGCTTATTAAAACCAAAGTTATTCATTAAAATAATTATATATCTAACTATGATATAAAAATGGTGGTCCGTTGGTAATGCTGTAGTTGCTACGCGCAAAATATACCTAGGCCAAGCCATTCAGTTTTAATCGAATATTTATATTATTTAGTTTGCTGATACGACAATTATTTTCTACGATTAAAAAGATTTTCGAGGAAGTATTCCTTAAAATATAACCTAACAATTCTAGTAAAGAGTTACTAAGCTGCCACAAGCAATAGAAATTCCTAATTTGTTAGGGCGAAGTTAGATTGGTGCGTATTTTGTTCAGTAAGCTTTGGCTCACGTATCCGTGGTGGTTTCCTCTGTACACTACACAATACGAACAAACGAATCCGTCACAATGTTCACAGATCAAAGTAAGAATTTAAGTTTCAATCTATGAGAATATTTTGTCAAATCTGGTTAAACCACCAAAACAAAAAGTGATTGATGCAACCAGGATAACGCTAAGACGCTGATCATGATGATTTGTTACTATTAATGTACGCTTTGGTTAGTTATCGATAAGGTTATTGTATATAACCTTCTGGATTATTGTTAATACTGAAAGAACACATTTTGGAAATAAATCATTTTGAGTGTTTGCATCATAAAGTTGCAAGTTCACTATTATGTTTAGGTTTCCTTTTGTTGATTTTTTGCTGATATAATTAAGATTATTGTGCTTCGGATTCGAACATGATCCATCGCCTTTGGGCGGCCCACACTTCGTCACCAGAGATAGCCATATACTCAAACAAATAGATATAGGTTTACTGATAATATCTTTCAAATAATCGCAGTTTTCAACAACCGCATACACAGAATACCTACATTGGAATTATTTTCTTAGCACGGCAAAATGTATAATAATTGTAATACAAACACTACAAAGGTTGTCTGGCTACAAAGGCTTCTGTATAATTGTTTTTTTTATGGAGTATTGCCATGGCTGGCTTTCAGTCTGTTTAAATTTGTGCAAAACCTCTAATAGTACAAAGTCTATTGTCACGAAATATAATTAAAGTAACCAGCGCCACTGCGATATAGCAAGGAAAATACTGAAATACATTCCGTAGAAAGTTATTAAATTAATTTTATTCACAGCATTGCGGGTTTCGTTAGTGGCGCCGCAATAGTTCTAAAATATTAAATGAATCAGTATTCACAAACATGTTGTGTATCGTATGTATATAGAATCCATTAGATGATGAGCTTCTTCACTCTGGAGTAAATGAGTTTTTACATAAATTCCTCATCTGATGATTTAATCTTTTAATATCACTCTTTATTATAGATAGATGAATGGAAATAGTAATTTATAATTATCAGTTCCCAAAATACACGCCAGGACGAGGTGTTGCGGAAACGGCCTGTGGTATCATACATAATATATACATGTTACGGGCAACGTGACTAACTGGGCCGTATGAATAAGGGCCGAATATTATGAATAGTTTCCAAGAGCATCGGGCTATTTGATATTTTTTTGTATTTTAATTACTTAGACCGGTCCATATTATAATGCCCGACAGCCCGTGGTCCATTTAAAAAATCAACGTAAGCCCGTAAGGTTAAGTGAGACTGTAACTGAAGTAAGTAGGGTATGTTAGGTTCTCTTGTGACCCTTAATTCAAAAATAGTCTCTGTCAACTTAGTATTTTTGTAAATCTTAGGATTTACAGGTAAATCTTACTGGTAAAAAAATTGTTGTATTATTTTGCCCAAAACGTATTTGCCCTTATTCATACTGACCGGGAAAATGAATTAGGCATTCAAATTTAATCAAATTGCCCATATGACATGGGCATTATGTATATAGGCCGGTCACTATTCATAGGGACCAGACTTCTCAAGTTGCCCGTAACATACATACTACAACCATAGTGCCGTACAAAAGAGACCGTAAAAAGTCAAAACTAGTCAGTGACAATTTTTTTCAACCTGATCTTATCTATAAACTAGTCGACGCCAGCAGCTTTGCACGCACATATTTTCGAATTTCCCATTTTGCCCAATCCCGTGGGAATTTCGGGCAATTCCGTCTTAGTGCACCCCTACGGTCCCCAAGGAACATACATGCTAAATTTCAGCTTTTTGCGCCGCGTAGTTTCGGCTGTAGCGTGTCTGTCAGTCAGTCAGTAACGCAAGGATTTTATATATTAAGATAATATCATTTTCTATATAATTCACTGCAATGAAGGTGCCTTTTCTTTTTGTCTCATTTGTATATATATTTGTTAGTTTCAAATATTTATTTTTGCTACCTACTCTAACGCGCAACTGGCGGGTGAACAAGATGCAAAGCTTTACGTGTGTATTATTGATATTATCTGGTTTTAGAATATTCATTTATTTCGTTATTATTATATATATACTTCTATATATTATTATATTATTAAATGTCAGATACAGACTCAGTCAACGATGATGACACCTTTGTTTCTGCAACCAGCTCAGACGACAGCTTTAAAAGTGTTCCTTCTCTGGGAGACATTCTCCAGTCACAATTCTCAGACGTACCCAAGCTCTTTAATGTAGTCCATATAAATGCACAAAGTATTACAGCCCATTTTCCTGATATGCTGGCTAACTTAGACTGCCAAAACATACATGCTTTCCTTGTTTCGGAGTCATGGCTAAAACCGTGTCTCCCCAAAGCATCTTACTCTCTTCCAGGGTTCAACCTAATTAGAAATGATCGCACTTTCGGCACTGGAGGCGGTGTTGCCATATACTTGCGTCAACAAATTCCCTTTCACATAGTCACTGTCTTCACAGCCTCCACAGTCGAATGCTGGCGAGCATCTCTTTTTGGAAGTTGAACTTTACCGTATAAAAGTTCTTTTAGGCGTATACTACTCACCTTCTAATCGTGTGAACTATTTTTTTTCATTTGAGCAGATCCTAGAACACCTCACACCTTTATATAGTCACACTATTATAATGGGTGACTTCAACACTTGCCTCCTTAAGCAAGATTCAAGAGCTGCGTCTTTTCGACAAGCTACGGAGTCTTGTAATTTATCAATTTTAACACTTAATGCAACTCTTCACTTTCCCTACTGTACTCCTTCTCTTCTTGACCTTATTTTGGTGTCTTCTCCTAGTTTCGTTTACAAGCATGGTCAACGTACGGCAGATGCGTTCTCTTATCACGACCTAGTCTTTGTTTCTTATAAAATACGCCCACCCAAAACAAAGCCTAAGGTTGTCTAGCAGCGCAATTTTAGTGGCATGGATCATGACAGACTTCGTGAGGATGCAGTCAATATAGACTGGGAGTCTTTATATACTTCAGAGTGTATTGAATCCAAAGTTCAAATTCTAGTTTCAAATCTGATTAAGTTATATGACGTGCACGCGCCTATTCGTGCCATTAAAATAAAGTACCTACCAGTACCATGGCTAACAGCAGATATTAAAAAAAATATGGCAAAGAAATCCACCGCTTAAGCAAAATTGAAGCATAAACCTAGCGCTTTCAATCAACAAAAATATGTGGCTATCAGGAATCACTGTAACAAGGCGTGTAGGAAAGCGCAACGCCAACATATTCAAACATCAGTTGAAGACGGTAATCCAGCAAAGGTCTGGCAATTTCTTAAATCTTTGGGAGTTGGTAAGGCACGGCAACAAAACATTCCAAAAAATATTTACCTCGATTCTCTTAATACACATTTCACTACTTCGTCCAAATTTGATGGAATTACAAAAAGAACTACTTTAGAATATCTTTCATCCCTGCCAACCCAAAATTATTCTCCCTTTATCTTCACGCAATTTTCCGCTTGTGACGTTAAGAAAAGCATACTGGCAGTGACGTCCAATGCAGTCGGCAACGATTGTGTCAGCCACAAAATGATCCTTCCCATCCTAGATGAAATTCTTCCAGTCCTATGTCACATCCTTAACCATTCTATAGCCCGTGGTGTCTTTCCACCAAGTTGGAAAGATGCATTAATAATTCCTTTACCTAAAAAGTCCAAACCCTGCTCCTTCTCCGATTATCGACCCATTTCCATACTACCTTTCCTATCAAAAGTCCTTGAACGTCTTGTTCACTCTCAACTTAGCTCCTTCCTACATAAACATGCGCTCCTAAATCCCTATCAATCTGGTTTTCGCCCCGGGCACAGTACTGTCACTGCATTGGTTCGTGTAACAGATGACATTAGGCTGGGTATGGATAATGGTAATCTGACCGTTTTGACCGTACTTGATTTTAGTAACGCTTTTAACACCGTAGATTTTCACATTATACTTGGCATATTACGCTCTCTTAACGTATCTCCAACGGCAATTGACTGGTTTCACAGTTACCTGTTTGGTCGCCGGCAACGTATACGCATCGAAGACACTTATTCCACTTGGTCTAACACAAATGCCGGTGTGCCACAGGGTGGCGTGCTATCTCCTTTACTCTTCGCAATATTTATTAATTCTATCTCAAACCAATTACTTTCATCCTACCACCTTTACGCAGATTATTTGCAAATTTACACGCAGTCTCCGTTAAATAAGTTAGCGGAAGCCTGTACTACCATTAGCTCGGACCTGGCGCGTATCTGTGATTGGACCACGAAATATGGACTTAAGGTAAATCCTGACAAAACACAACTGATTGTTGTCGGCAGCCCCAAACTCATCTCAAAAATTTGTTGGTCCAAACTGCCACGTCTTAGTTTTAACGGAAAGGATCTTCCGTTCAGTAAAACTGTTAGGAATCTAGGTATTTACTTTGATGATACTATGTCATGGATATGTCAAATCCTAGAAACGAGTCGAAAACTATTTGCATCAGCAGGTTCATTGCGTAGATTACGCAACTTCCTTCCAACTGCCACTAAGATTGCGCTTGCTCAAGCTCTGCTTCTGCCTATAATTAATTACGAGGATGTCAGCTATCTTGACCCACTGAAGCGCAGCTAGATAAACTTGAGCGTCTCCAAAACTTTTGCATACGATTTATATTTGGATTGCGCAAATATGATCACGTTTCAGATTTTCGCAACAAACTCAAGTGGCTGCCAATTCGTCTTCGCAGGAATACTCACATTCTTACATTGTTATATAATGTACTTTTCAATCCCAATTCTCCCTCTTATCTCAAAGAACGGTTTAAGTTCCTCCATGACACACATGTAAAGTCCTTGAGGTCGTCTGAGGATCTAACGCTGGAGATGCCGAAGCATTCCACAAATTACTTCGACAAATCTTTTTAAGTTCAGGCTGTGCGACTGTGGAATGCCTTACCACTGGAGATTCGAAGAGCAAAAACCATAAATATTTTCAAAGACTTGGTAAAAAAGCACTATTTCAAGGATTGACAAATATACCTTCTTGACACAGTTGACTCGACAGTGTTTCTAGGCATTACACTAGATAATAAGTTACAATGGGGTGCACATATAGCATGTCTTGCATGTAAGCTCAGCTCTGTTGCGTATGCTGTCAAAAAAGTTAGACAACTTACTGATGTTGACACAGCTCGTCTAGTTTATTTTAGCTATTTTCATAGTATCATGTCCTACGGTATTTTGTTATGGGGCAAAGCTGCGGATATTCAGAATATCTTCGTTCTACAGAAACGAGCGGTACGAGCAATATACATGTTAGGTGCAAAAGATACTCTTAGGAAACGCTTTAAGTCTATAGGGATTCTTACAGTAGCCTCGCAATTTTTATTTGCTAATATATTGTATATTAGGCAAAATATAGGTTTATTTACTACAAAAAGTGATGTACATAACATAAATACTCGAAACAGGCATAAGTTATATGCCCCTTATCATCGTTTACATAAAGTTAATAATTCTTTTGTAGGGCTAGGTATTCGTATATACAATAAAATACCAATTAGTATTTTAGAATTGCCATTTAGTTCGTTCAAAAATAAAATAAAAGACTGCCTTATTAGGAAAGGTTATTATACCATTAATGATTATTTCAGTGATAAAGATAGATGGTCACTTACACTAGCCAACTCTTGATTTTTTTAATTTATATAGATACCTTACTTTTCAGTTATTTTTTATATAATATCTCTAGTTCTATTAATTTAATATTCATGCATTATTAGGTCATTCAACTTACTACATTTACATTTTCATTGTTGTTCCACAAATTTTATTAAAATTTGCTACAGTGTTAGATGAAGGTAACTTGTTATCATGGGTTGGATACTAAAGTTTTTGTAATTTTCGTGTATTCATATACCGTCACTTTCTGTAACATACTTTTCCACCATAGTTCTGAACATGATCGCGAGTTGCCTACATTATAAAGCGTAAGTGGATGCTCCTGTTACACAAGATTCACATTTGAAGACTACTACAGCACTTAATTTAGTAACTACATATTTGTTTAAGTATTATGTATGTTCTTATTTACTATTTACAAGTAATTAATTACAATGTGAAACGGTTGCAGCTCCTTACAAAAACAAAATATGTACCATAACACTGGCGATTAAAAAGAGTGGCCACGAGTTTTATTGCCCGTTCTTTCTCGTGGTTCTACCTATTGCTTTGCGAATGGGCAGTAAATGTAAATGTAGAAGCATTATTAATTTACTTTAAAAATTTGACGTTCATAAGCGTCACGTTGTGACCTAGATGAATAAATGATTTTTGACTTTGACTTTGACTACCAACTTAATTATCGTCTGAGTTCATCACTTGTATAAACTGTATCTATTATATTATTTAGTATATTGATATACAACATGTAACAAGTTTAAATGCACATTTTGAAAGTACTTTGTTCAGAATCGGCAACTGAATCCATTTCCGTCATTTTTAATATTGTTTATTTTTAGTCTTAAATAATTAAAATAACGTAAATTGTAGTCACTCATTTAAAAAAAAAATGAGCTATTCGAAAATAAACTTTAAATCAAAGCAGAACGGCTTATTTTTAAATGCATTTGTTAAATGATTCCACGTTGACTTACACAAACGCACACATTAATACAACACAATAGACGGCAAAAGACAATAGCACACAATTGACCACCAAAATGTCTATCATCTATCTTTCACTAACGTAGGTAATAAACAACGGCAAAGAGCGAGACGTAATGTCTCGCTCGCGCTGGCGCATGACAAGCGCAGCGGGCGATGCGCTTAAGGCCTTGCCACACGGCACAATATTACGTCCAACTTGAATAAATCACTTGATGAAATCGTGACGTGTAGACTCCAGTCGTCCAACTCTAGTTCGTGGGGTGGGCGGTACCAGATTTTAACCAATCGGGTGGACGGAATGAAAATCAGTGATTTGATCGTGTCGTGTAGACGGGCAAAGCCAATACGATTGAAAATTTGATCAGTGGTAAAATTGTGCCGTGTGGCAAGGCCTTTAGACATGTTATGACAAGTACACAACCGGGAATATCTATCTGATTCTATCAGTGAGTGCTGTGAAAACCTTTTTAAAAGTTCACTTGCTTACAAAATGTGTAATGATGTATAATTTAATAATTATCAACAAGCCAGTGCCGGTGTGGAATGTTCAAAATCATCTAGATGTTGACTTGACACCCCAGGACTTTCTCATTGTGGAGAAATATTAAATCACCAGTTTATTGTGATGAGAGAAAAAGTGCCGAGTAGTTAATTAATTAAGATACTAGCTGCTTTTGAAACAGTGAAAAGATGTGATTTGTGAGGAAATAAGTAGTGAAGTGCTACGTGGACTAAAGAAATGTGATTTTTAAGCCTGTAAGTTATTTTATTATTCTATTATTGTAAGTATTTAGATTCACAAGACAACTTTAAACACGCCGTTCTTGTTTATTTCTCTCATTGATATTCTTTTACTTTATCGATTAATAATGCTAACTAGGTATAATTAAGTTAAGATAGTCACAATAGTCACTTACGATGTTAAGAAACAATAGATCGTGCATGTTAATGACAAACAATAAATTATTCGACTGTCCACTCCATAGCCTAAAAGTGTGATGGAAAGAAAATAATACTCATAATATCTTTGGTAATATCAACAGTGGCCGACAAATGTTCGAACATCATTTTTGTAAACCCCACTCTATCAGATTGTGGTTTACAGACTGAATTTCATACATTTTGTTATATCGTATCGTGTTTCGTTCCTATCAGATCGCTGTTGTTTGTTTACCATAGCAACCGTTTCGTTTGTGTGCGTGCGCAGATTTAGAGTGACCATGATTTTCACTTTTAATTGAGTTAATACTTTCTTTAAAAAACATTATTTACGCAAATAAAAAAAATATTTCAATGCATGCATTATGATTGTACCAAGGTTTTCTAATTGGGGTGTCTGAGGATGTGCGTTATTTCCATTACACGTTGTATATTTAATTGTATTTGTATAAATTATGTATGTATTTTATGTATCTAAGTAAAATGTATATTTATTTATATTTTAGTACTTATAGTATTTTATTTAGGATAATCTTCTTGATAATTTCATTTTAAAGCTACACCATACCCACAAAAATGCTTTGATCATTCCAAACCCAAACTACAATATGAAGCCGAAAAATAAATCTACACAACGACCTAAGTTTAAGACGACATATCATAGCAAACAAAAACAAATAAGTAAGACTTTCCGAGCTTTTTCCGAGTATTATACGAATACATAAGTATTTATATTGAAAATATATTTTGCGAGATTTTCACTATGCTTTCATATGTTTGTTATATAAGGCTAGAATGTTGTCATTGAATTGTAATATGTGGTGCACAATATGTCAATGCAAATATCGGTTGGATCTACGACGTTTTACGTGCCTGTCCTGTGCTACCTTTTCTGTATTTTGTGCTTTGAGGTTGACAAAACTCAATAATGAGAACCGACACAGGTTTGTTTTAATCATTGCCTATCTAATTTCTTCCATCTTAACCCGGCGTCATGGGGGTTGGGTCTGTGAGGCCCATTACATTTTATTTCGCTTGTAGTTCACTTACTTTCCGTGCGACTTTGCCGCTCTTCTCAGTAGCTAGAACTATTGAGTTGATCTATGCGTTACAGGTAGCACATTAGACGTGAGGCAGCAGCAGTGGGAGTTATACGTGCACCAAGTTCAAAAAGGTATGTGATCCCCGCAGATAGTGTAACAATTTCGCGCCATTTTGTATACATATTATTTCAATTGTTTACCGTGTATTTATACTTTTATATTTGTTTTTTTTTGTTCTTGTTAACGATTTAAGTTGCTTATATACAGTTCGAAGTATTTTATTTGTGTTTTTTGTAGGTATCTAGTAAAAACTGGACCGAGAAGACAAAGAAAGACGGCATATACTGTCGATTTTACAAGAGTCATTTTTCACGGATTTTTTTATAGATAAAAAAGTGACATTAAAATATTAAGACTGATTGTTATTTAATTATAGAGTAACATTTAAGTAGAAGGGAAAGATTTTGTTAACATTTTGTTTTGTTTGTATTTTTAAATGGTCTAATATCATCATAATAATCTGATTAAAACATGATATAATTTTTTTTTCTAATTTATAATTTTTTTAATACCTAAAAACTAAACACTAATGAATATAATATTTTTCATTCACAAAGTATTAAAATAACTAATATCTAAAAAACGGATCTGTGAGACCCCCCACAACGTCCGTGTAACACTTTTCCACCCCCATGACCCCGGGTTAAGCAGTGATGATGTCCAATAGTAAGGTGCATCAGCCCAATATCATACCTTCTTCTTCATCGTGTCAGTGGCTTCAACTATTCGAGTCAATCTTAAGATAGCCAATGTGATTTTTAGGTTATATCATCACCGTTCACATAGATTTATGTCACAGGCTTTATGTAGCAATATTGAATAATTTTTATTTACGTCATGAAAATGTTGCTCAGATTTTACTTTATAATTCTTAAAACTCATGAAATATTCTAACTGGATACTTAATGGCCGTAAACATACATTTTATTGCACAATATCAGCTTTACGTACGCAAATATTGCATACTTTAACTGCGCTTTAAATCGGCTTAACTACCTTAAGACATTAGCCAGCGGGACCATCTTAATGTGTTTTAAATCATATCTATTTATTGTCAGCCACGCACGGTAATTAATAAATCCTCAATGTGTTGCAATAGAAATCAATTTATAGAGTAAATACGTCTGTTTATAGCCTAAATTATTGATACTATTTGTCGTAAATGGAAAGCAAACAAAAATTACGAGTATGACGTCTGTTCTTAAAACAGCTTGGATTTTATCTTCCTGATAAGCAAGTTATAATTTTATGAAAGAGGTATAAACTGGTCCTGAGCTCCATGTTGGTGGCTGCCCCGTAAAATAATAATCATTTTGCGAGAAAAATATATAACATGCGTCTTCTACAGATTTTATAATCTAGGATTATCTTCATTCAGATTAACTTCTTCAGTAGTGTATTTATTTTACTGATTATTTATTTTATAAATAAAGTTTCTTATGTTAACATCTAATAGAGAAAATATAAGTAACAATCCCATATTTTGGCAATATTCAAATAATCTGTATATAATGATAAAATGCCTCTTGGTCTCGCGATATAAATATGCGCGTGGGATTGGGAGGGGTCGGGTTCGATTCCCGGGTCGGGCAAAGTGTTATTGGGTTTTTCAGTTAGGAAATTCTCAGTAGCATCACGGAGTCTGGTAATGTGCCCGGTACGGCAAGAGGCTCGCCCCCTATTACGTGCGAACTAAATATTCATGGCAAAATATGGGTGTAATATTACACCCCTGCCTAATAAAAAAATATATATATACATATATTGATAAAAATTACTATAGTTTTATGTAAGTTAATTATTATCAAACCATACGCAAGCCATATACATTATGCGAATTATTTTCGTGACAGACGTGTATGTCAAAAAAAAAAAATTGGTTGCCTGTAAAGTCGGTATACGGGCGAAAGTTTTACGTGACAACGACTTTGAGTGGTAAAATAATTTTAATGTGAATATTCATTCGTATAGTAGGAAGAAGGATGAAAGACGCGTGCCTTTCAATTTTTATGTCTGTCTCTCTCGCTCTTAGGCGGGACGCGTGCCTCTCACTCGCTCTCATTGTGAGCGCATAACGTGAGCGGAGCGTAACGCAGTTTCTTGAAGTGTCACCCGGCAAACCAATTTATAAGACGTTGTCACGTCAATAAACGCTAACAAATAAATATTTAAACAACAAAACGACATACTAATAGCACCTAGTGTATAAAACATTATTTTCATCACCTATTTAACTTGCCTCTTGATGATACGAATCCCGTAGAACTCCTTATACCATCTTATCGGTATCTTTATCAGGCTAAGAAATTATTAACTTTTAATATTCAAATTTAACCATTTCGGAACAATAAATCATTTCAAAACTTCTTAAAATACGGGCAAAAATCACCACATTACTCACAAGAAAGCTATTTTACAATTTTTCAAGTATTTCTCACAAAACTCATTTTCTCGTGATGGCCTGCAATTTTATGAACGAAGTCGGTTGGCAGTCACATTTACCATTCCGTATTTTACTGACATAACCATAGTTTACTTTCTACTTTGTTTGATATTTAAATCAATTTCAGCTGGTTATTGTGTAATTGTACAACACAACAGGATATATAGGTACAGTCGGCTGCATAAGTCCTTATACATTTATGTGATTTGAAATGGTTTTATCGTCCAAACTAATTATTACACACACACACACACAACGTCACGCCTTTTATCCCCGAAGGGGTAGGCAGAGGTGTATTTCTACACCCACTTTTCGCCAGATATACCTTAGTCCCACGTAATAAGGGGCGAGCCTATTGCCGTACCGGGCACATTTCCAGACTCCGTGCTGCTACTGGGAATTTCGTGACAAAAAACCCAATAACACTGCCTGACCCAGGAATCGAACCCGAGACCTCCCGATCCCACGCGTACATTTATGCCGCGAGATCAATGAGGCAGTCGTATAGGGTTTGATGTCGAGTCTTCCGTCTCTACGCAAAGATGGTATTTGCATCGTGTTATCCCTTAGTCGCCTCTTACGACACTCACGGGAAGATAGGGGGTGGTGACACTTGTATTCTATGCCGTCAACCACACGGCAAATTAGTTATTATTATATATTATATTAATTATTATTATATTATTATTTTCGCGTCCGTCGTCGGCTGAACCACGCACCGTGGGAAGGAAACGTTATATACAAATCATCTACAAAATTACATCAGACAAAAATTGCCCTTGAGCTAATCTAAACCAAATTGATAACTAATGGACGATTAAGTGTTCGACGGGAGTGACCTTTACACTCTACTCTTGAATGAACACATCATCGGTCTAGACGAACTGACAGATAGTAGACCAATAAACACGAATATGTACACAGAAATGTATAGTACTGCAAAAAGATCCAAAAGTCTACTCAATGTTTTCACAATGTCGTTTTCAGGCAGTTAACAAGTTTACAACTGCCATTTATATCTCGTGTATGGGATACGACTACAGACGACGACTACTATAGATTTAAGGTTTTAGCCCACTTACATGACTTGCCTCACACCCAACCAAAAGAATATCAGTCAAATATGGACCTAAAGTTTTGCTCTTTAGGTATTTTTTACATTGGTAATATTTAGCACACAGCGAGCTGTCTGCTAATTTATGAGCCTAGACCTAAGACCTTTACTCTGATGAGGACAAATACTGTATTTCCACATCTCTGAAAATCTAAAAACTGCATTTATAACCCACGATATCAGCTGCCAAATACTACTCGTTACTTCTTCAACGGCACAACAGTAATCACTCGCTAAGTATAATGCGTCTTCCAGTCATTAGACATACGACTTAAACTTAGTTATTGCTCAGTGACTGAAATGGTTAACCCACCAAAAGTTTCTTACTCGTATCTGCCTAGATACTAAGCTGTCGTAATTAGATATTCAACCTTGCTATACCAGCATTTGTAATGTTATAAAAATGGTTATCGGGATATTATATCAAACGTAATGAAGTTTTGAGATTCCAATATTTGGGACGCACAACAAAACCAGAACCATAAGCCAATACTGTGCGTGCAGTGTATCGCATTAAAGTCGCATGACAATACAATTAGAAGTAGCAGTGAGCGTAATAAACTAATCAGAAAGCCAGTTGACTATTTAACTAGCTCGTTAATATCTTACACTTGCAAATACGAAATGCGCTTGCAACAGCCTACATAATATGTGAACCTCAAAACCACGTTGCATGACTGGCAATAGGATTGTCGAAAAACGTTATGAAAATGGTGTATGTGACCTCATTTATATGCCTGTATAATGCTACATACACTACTTGCTAATTGCTTGCAGTGGAAAAATCTGTATATATAAAATCCTTGCGTTACTGACTGACTGACAGACAAGCTACAGCCAAAACTACTCGGCGCAAGAAGCTGAAATTTATCATGTATGTTCCTTGGGGACCGTAGGGGTGCACTAAGATGGGCTTTCCTGAAATTCCCACGGGATTGGGCAAAACGGGAAATTTGAAAATGTGTACGTGCGAAGCCGCTGGCGTCGACTAGTACCTACATAAAATTAAATAGATCATGACCGTGCTTACTATTTAGATCTAACTCGTAAACTCATAAATTTAAATGCATATGTATATCAGTATTTAGCTAGTGACGCTACTCGCTCGCTACCATTGAAACAAATAACTATAATAAAATATATCATGGCCGTACTTATCATTTTGAAGAACTCGTAAAATCCTGTTAAGAAAAATAGGTCACTTGGACTGTTAAACTTTTTAAATAAAATATTCATTGACTTTGTAAGTTCTGTATGCAAATGACGACGAGTGGCGAGACGGCGAGCAAATCGCAGAAAGGACACAAAAAAGATAATCTTCTTTCACAGTAAACAGTTTTGGAGATTCTAAAAGGACTGTTTTATGTGGGTAACAACTAATCTAGATTCTATACTGTTTTTATCCTCGAACTCTTTTTCGAAGGCCTCACAAAAACTAAGCATTCATTCATATTTTATTAATCAGTATTTCGGTAAACTCCTAAAATTTTAGAGAAAGATATCAGACGAAATCAGTTATCTTCTTCGAATTTTTATTTATTGGTACCTATATATAAAATTCTTGCGTTACTGACTGACTGACACTTCCAAAATAACTGGGTGCTTGAAGCTGAAATTTGGCATGTATGTTCCCTGGGTACCGTAGAGGTGCAGTATAAAGGGATTTCCCGAAATTCCCTCGGGATGCGGCAAAATACGCGGGCATCCTCTAGTTAACCTATAAAATAGGCAGCTTCACGTTATATTTTTCGAGTAGGTACTAAATAGAATACACTCTGTTGTTCATTGATTACAAACAAAGTCAATCGAAGAGACCTTATTCTGCTGAATCACTTAGTTTTCCCGTAAATTCCTTATCAGTGTCAAAGATTAAGATTTTTATCAGTACCAGTGATAAAACCTAAGAAAATATCAATGGCCAACTCAATTTGTGTCGGCCTTTATCTTGGAAGAGAACAATCCTTAAATCGTAAAGCAATGCTTTAAGGATATTAAATAATGACAAAAGCTCCCGTTTCTTGTGCCTCGGAGAGCACGTTAAGCCGGTGGTCCCGGTTGTCATGAAGATCTTTGATAATCGTTATAGCTCTATAACGATTATTGAAGTACCTTTAATGATAATCGTTATAGCTCTATAACGATTATTGAAGTACCTTTAAATAAACGGACACTAGTCTTAACCGTGGAATATCGCTATCCCTTCGAAGTGCGAAGATCAGACAGGCAGTCGCTCTGTGAAAAAGCTAATATTCAGCCAAATCTGGTAAGACTAGTAAGCGGACCCCAGATTGAAATTGGGATAACGCTAGCAGAATGACAAAAGCCATTGGCCTGGGTGAGAATCGAATGCAATATCTCCACAGCTTAGTTTCAGGATTACTGACTCCTGGCGCAACATAATACATAGGCCAGCCAAAACCATTTTTTTCGTTATCAGAAAGAAGTATGAAGTTTAAGAACGAAAATAATTTATTTATCTGATATTTACTCGAAAATATACTGACTCTATTGAGCTGAAGCCATTGGACAAAGCAAAATAAACAAACATCTCAGCTACCATGACTGTCACATCTTCATACGTGAAGATATTTATAAGAAGCACTCCTACGTTTTTCCGACTGCACTTGCACTTACAGTCGTAAACAACGAGCAGAATACAGCGGCGATGTAACACACCCCAGCTATAGCCATTTCGTGAGGATTTCCCATTAACAGAAAAGGTTACGTTGACTATTTGTGGTCGTGATTACTGTCGACTATCGGGAAAATGCAACGACAAGCTTCTTGACATCCTCAATTAAATTTATAAAAACTCTTTAAAAATAACAGGTCCTTTATCTGACCACATTTTAGCTGTTGCCAAGTAGATAAATATTTTATCTTTAGTTTCCAGGCTAGATCACTCAAGTAAATGAAATTAGTCCGAAGTGTGGTGATTCCAAAAACTTATGACAATTTTGAAAAATACCAAGAATAAATTGTGGGGTTTAGTTTCTCGTGAAACATGTACGTGAACCGAGCGACGTATATCAGTTCCCAAGCTGGTAGCAGTAGTTGAAAAGCTTTTAAGGATCAATTTCGTGCTGGCACATTTGTTAGTTTTACTCTAAAAGGTTGTCCACAAAATGTCAACTTCTGGAACTGCTACTTCATGGAACGAGCTAATGCTGGACGTTAAAATAGCTTCACGTAACTTTAGTTTGATTTTGAAATATTGCACACTACCTCTGCTTGGTTGACGTGGGTGTATTAATATTTATAACTAGCTTAGTTTTCACACCTATGCGATTAACCGAATTTAAACTTGGTTTGAAGTAATTTTCTGATACACTGTTCAATTTTGTTTGTTCCTACGCATATTAAATTCGAGAAAGGGATGTTTATTACTCAATCATGTAAAAATGAACACTCAACAGATTTAATGAGAGGAACATAGATACATAATCGAATACCTAGATAAAAATATGATGCTTTTGTCAATATTTCAAAACTTTGTTGTTTTACGTTTACTAAAATGTTCTTAATTTTTGCACGTATAACTGATGTAACTAAAATTCACATAATTAATGTTTATCTTCGTGGTTGCAAATATAACTCATTTGTACAGCTGTTTTAATAATTATATTTCTTGAAAGCAACTATAATTTTTAGAGACGACTACCTCCAGCACTGCAATATGACAAATTGTTAAAGCAGTGTCAATCAACAGATGAACATCACTCAAATTGTTGAGCTTCTTAAATATAGTATGATCTATTTGCTTTTGTGAAATGATATAACGTAAGCATATTAACGCAACTATGCACATTGCTATATATGTTCATAGACTTGTAATACCTACATTCCGTCATCTTAATGTTAAGGCCCTAGTAAAAAACTAGTGTGTTTCGATGAAAGCCCATCAAGTACGAAGCAACTTACAAAAAATAAAAATACTTACCAAATATGCAATAACAGTTAACTGTAGAGGACCAACAGTCAACCTGATGCACCACCTCTTATGGCCCTACCAACGTTTCGGTTATAAAGGACCGAAACTTGGGCAATGCGCACATGCGTAGGCTCTCTCAGATGCGCACTCTTCTCTCTCTACAAATTGCCTAGGTTGACTCTACTACTCTATAGTGTAAATGCCTTATTTAGGGTACTGAATGCGATGGCACAAATGACACTTCTTAAAAGAGCAGCCTCAATGAAATAACTATAATCAGTTTAAATTACTATGGCATTTTATTTATTAGTATTTATATAATTACCATGCAAATCACATTACAAACTAGCGCATCCCTAAATACAAAAAACTGCGCTTAAATATTTTTCTCTCTTGCTCTTTTTTAGTCGCAGCTACTAAACGAATTACGACCAGGGATCTCAGTAAACGTGATCACTACTATCACAGTACATTGCAAGGTTGTCCGCTAGTATAAAAATGTTCTGCTTTTTTACAAATATTCCGTTTCATCCTCGCAACAATTCTATATTTAAAATTGTCTTAAAACTATTGAAACATTTTATGGAAATAAAGGTTTTTAGATTCAAAGTAAATACAGACATGTATTTTGGTGTATTGATAGATATCTGCAATGATGTAACTACTGAAGACCTCTATTGCTGCATATAATAAATACGAGCTAAATCTTTTGAGTTCAAATGTTAAAAGATTGCAATCTTATTCGTCTTATTATTGCAGTAAACGCAAAGTAGACTGTTTTCTAAGTACGTAAACACTAATAAGTATATAGAAGTTAAATTCTGGAAAGTTTTGGTCTAAATTCACATCCAGTCTGTTAAAGTTGGCAGGCGTCCAAGCATCCGACTTGCTTTGAGCCTTCCCATAGAATTGCAAATATTTATTACTCCACTGTCTTAAGACGTCCTCCCAAGCTTGGCTTATGTAATAAAATAGTATTACATGGACTGGCCATTAGAGAGATTGAAGAATCTTCTGAATGTCGTACAGTTTGATAAATTAATATATTCGTGATAAAGATGCATAAAAAATATCGCTTCAGCTTTCTGCGATTATTCTATGATACATAAATGAGATTGATCATCACCATTTCACAAAATATTATTTATTCCTATTAGGTGTGGTTATAAGAATCGTACTGCGAATATTTTATTTGATTAAGGACTAGACACATACTTTTATAAATTCAACGCAATTTGCGACCATGTATTATTCCTTTTTATCATGCAATGTTAATTTAATAAGTATCTTATGTATTAACAAAAAATAAAAATAAATCGACATTCAAATGCTCTCGATACCGTCAAAAGTTAACTGTCAACCGTTACACGACATTAAAGAGCAATTGTTATACGTTCCCTCGTAGAACAGATGGACAGTCCTCTATTTGTGCTCCTGCACATGGAGATTGATAGGTTTGTAAGTTGTCAAGTCCCATTACTGCGTTACTCGTTCACTAAGAACACAGGCTGCCAACAACATTCTTAGAACCTGCGTATCTACTACTTGATTATCAAATAACTTCTTGTTGTATGTTTTGACTTTTGTAATGAGCCACTAAGAGTATAATTATGATGCCATAGTTTAGTAATGAGCCACCAAGAAAAGTACGCCTACACCAACTGTACATGGCTGTCGCATATAGAATTCGAATAGCATTTGTAAACATAGGTACAGTACTATGATTATAAACATGACTTGTTTCGATAGATTCCATCCGCTGTGCGGTCACAAATAGTTCTTCTTAGTCTGAATATACTTTGTATCTGTTTTTTGAGTGTTTGAAACGTCCATCATAATTCGCTTCGCTATAGGTGCGCCGGGCCTAATGCGGTAGATATCTCTCTTTAAATCAATACATTATATAACTTTACACACTTATATGTAATACATATATAAGTAAATCGTTCAATGTCAAACCGCAAGTTAAACGACAACTTTTAAAATACAAGCATGACTTTAAACTCAGACCTTTAAGTCCCAGATTTGTTCGCCCTAATTTTCCAACGAGTCCCATCTTTAAAACAGTAGAAGCCTAGAAATTTTCAGACATTTCAACGCTCAGTGACATAAATTACACCGCCTTCAGAAATCTCTTTACAAATAAAAGGAGAATCTTCAACTATATAGAAAAGAAAATGGTCCTTTTTAAAATACTATTTTATTGTACTTTCAGTGTACCTGGACTCTTTTTATTTGTCGCGTTGTACTGACTTACACTTTAAACAGAATTAATTCTCATAAATGGGTCACTTTACATTAAAGGTGTATATTGTTAGCACTTCTGTTCAGTTAACATGGATATATTTATATAGTAGATCGTCGGCAGCATCAGATAAACACGCTAAAATATTATTCTAAAATTCAAATAACCTAGAAACTAGAGAATTTCCGGGTAATATACATGATGAAGAAAATTACTTACATGTATATTAGGCGATAAATATACAATAAAAGACATTTTACTTATGATTTTAAGTTAAATAAATACACGCGAAATTTACAGTTGATGTATATTACGATGAAACAATAAAACTTCGTTGAATACGCTGTAGCGTCATTAGGGTGCATTAACCAGAATTGTAGCTGTATGCAATTTTTAACGAACATTAACATATTTGTTTCGACAATATTTAATGCTTTCCGTTCATAATGGTTGTTGAAATAGATAAAAAAGCAAAATGTAAATGCCTGTTCCTTCTCCCTCATCCTATCCCTTTTCCCAACCCCAAGGGGTGGCAACGCACTTGTGACTCCTGTGGTGTTGCTTGTGTCCACGGGCGGTGGTAATTGCTTACCATCAGGCGATCCATCTGCTCGTTTGCCGCTTATTATAATTAAAAAAAAAAAACAACATTCTATTTTTGTACAATATTTTTCAGATAATTGCGTTTACAAATGTAGGTGCCTGTAAACGGTTATTTTTACTTTAATTTGATACTAGACTGTTTATGGCTTTAACAAATAAAATAGCCAAACCTTAACTTAACTAAACAAGTCAAACCTTATAGCAACCCCTTTAGACAGCGTGGTATGATATTCGAAATCTAAATATATATTTTATCGACTGCTGATCGGAGGTCCTGGGTTGGATTCCCGGGCCGGGCAAAAATGTTACTGGGTTTTTCCGAATACTCAGTAGCAGTCCGGAGTCTGGTGATGTGCCCGGTAATGGGAATAGGCTCACCCCCTATTACGTGGGACCTAAAAGTTCATGGCGAAATGTGGGTGTAATATTTACACCTCTGCCTACCCCTTCGGGGATACAGGGGTGAGAATATAAATAAATAAAATATTTATTTACAGTATTAAAAAGAAGAGGCATAATTATATTCAGCAGTGGATTGAAAAAAGCCGTATGCACATTTTAAATGCGATAATCGTTAATTAGTAATCGACATAGCTCAAAGAATTAGCAAGTGAAGAACTGAAGTGGCAGTGCCCACTGCCACTTCTGCTTCAACGGCCACATTTGTCGAAGAACCGATAACCGTTGAAGTAGTCGTCGAGAGTGGAGACCGCGCCTTAGCAAACGTAGTGTAGGACGCTCTCCGGCTAGGTGGAGTGACGATATACGCAAAGTGGCTGGCAGTGGATGGACACGAAAAACCGAAAATCGGGCTCAGTGGCGTGCCATTAGGAGGCTTATATCCAGCAGTGGACTCTTGCAGACTGATGATGATAAATCGTTAATTGTATAATATTGTAACCATACTGTCATAGTAGAAAGGGTAAGATAGGGAAAAGGGAGGGAAGAGATGAAAAGGGGCCCAGACGTTCTTCGTGGGATAAATTCAATGTGTCGCCTTTCTCGAGAGAAAATATTTTCTAAATGTCGAGTGTCGCTATATCTATTTATAAATTTAACAATTTCTCTACTCTACACGACCCTTTTGAGAATTTATCGCATACTGTCGCCCATTTGTCCCACTATATCACATAGTCCTGTACATGTTCATGTTATTTTTTAGGGTTCCAACTTCTTAAAAACCCTTGTGGTTTCACTAATATTCATAGCCAACATTTGGCAAAGAATTCTGATCATGTCTTCAAATATATAATATCCAATTTTAAGAACGGCTTTTACGGGTACCTCGTATACGAAATTGTTAAATTGAATTTTCATTTGTCTATTATTTTGCGTGGTATCATCATTGAGGACTTTAAAAATAATAGAGGATTCAGGTTGAAATATTCAACTGAAATATTTCAGTAAATATACATAAAAATTGAAACAGCTAATTAGGCTTTACAAATTAAAAAGTAATGCTGGATTAATTCAAACTGATCTGTAATGGAAGTATTATTTTGTATCATATTTACGCCTGTATCCCCGAAGAGGTAGGCACAGGCCGTATTACACCTAAATTTCACCATGAATTTTTAGGTCCCACGTAATAGCGGCGAGCCTATTACCGTTACCGGCCTCATTACCATACACCATGCTACTACTAAGAATTCGGAAAAACTCTACGCTATCCACTGGACTACAAAAGCAGTCCAGAAAGGGCTTTGGTCAAGCTGCAGCCAAGTTTTCTCGACAACGCCTGATCATGATCAGTTTGTGTACTGTGCACATACCACTGACGACAGACTATTGTGTCACATATTATGCTGTCACAGAGCTTGCGCGTGGGTGCTTTTAGCAAAGTGTATCCTTGCCTCAAAGACCAGCTATACCTCGTCAGGCACGCGGTTAGCCGCGTGCCTGACGAGGTATAGCTGGTCTGTATCGACTCGTATCGTTTACTATAGTTTACCTGATGCCATTCTAGTGCTCGAAATCTGTTTATACCCCAATCATACATTCATAAAGGATGATAAAATAAAGGTTGTTTTGTTAATTAAATTGAGCAAACAGTTGGTTGAATAAGGCCGCTTCATTGCCATGTTCTGACTCATCATTTTCATTTAGCCACCCTGTCCCTTACTTTAAATTGTTGTAATTGTTTTTGACAGTTTTGTCTTGTTTAGGTAGTAATGGAATTTGGGATATTGTTTTGTACTGTGTCCATGTTAGCCTGTTCTTGAATAGTTCTTGAATGTATGGTTGGCTGTTTCATGGAATTGCTATTTTAATTGGGTGATGTTTCAAAAATGCTAACAAAGACTTTTAAGACGGCCTTTTTATGATATCGTCAGGACATTCAATACATGTTGGTACGTGTTGGTTATGCTTTGGTTTAACTCGATTTATTATTTAACGCTAGACAGATGCATATTTTTGTATTCCTTTATAACTAGCAGGATTGTATACTGTCATATCACAACTTGGTGGATTTACAATGTCATATAATACATTTTAGGATTTTCTAGCTTACTACCTAGTGATATTTGCCCATACGATTACAACAAAAAAGTAAGTGGCAACAAAAATCTAAATTATTTCAACTACTTTTGATATTTAACATATTTAAAATTTCAACTACTTTTGTTACATAATATTATTATGATTGCATATGGCAGTGCTTTAATCGGTTCGACACATATAGTGCGACGCGAGTTGCAGGTTTGCTTCGATCTGGGTATTAAGTACATGTCTTATTCCTAAATATTTGTAAAATCGCGCATAGTATTTGTATGCTTAGAGCAGCTATTCTCAAAGTGTGCTCCGCGGCGCCCCCGGGCTCCACGGAGCATCTCTAGGGGCTCCACGAAGATGTATGTCAGTAAAATAAATGGTTTTAAAGTACACGTAGGACTTGGATTTGTTTTATTTTAGGGCACCGCCAAATATTTGGTTACCCAAAAGGGTTCCATACCTGAAAAAGTTTGAGAACCACTGACTTAGAGCATTTAGTCTGACTTTAAAATTATTTATAAATTTAAAAACTAAACAAATTATTTTGATTGCTTGCGATGAGCTTGGATTACAATCAAAAATCAATCAATCAAAAATATGTATTCTATATGTAATCCATATTTGAACAACGATTCTACATTTGAATATTTCTTGAAGGCAAAAAGATTTCTCAAGAAAGTGTCAAACCTCTGAATATATAAAATAAGTCACGCAGTTCAACAAGTCCCTTTTGACGTTTATAAAAGTTTGTGTCAAAATTGTTTGAATATTTACTTAAATATCGTTAGTAGATTACTTTTTCAACTAGGTTACACTTTGGTATCGCCATATTTGCTTTACTAAAATAAACATGCACTTGAAATTGATATTTGAATTATTATTTCAAAAGGTTACTTAAAAAACTTATGCTCAATTTATACAGTGATTGTTATTTTGTAAATATTTTGTATTGTTTTGCGAACATTTTATTTATAGCGATGGTCATTATGCAAAGACGAATCGGAGATATTTAAAGTTCGATTTCTGTTTTAATATAAACTATAAGTAGCAGGTAACAAAGTAGGTACAAGCCTCAGTTATGGAAGGGTATTTACATCTAATGTTGATCATAAGTAACTCTTTATGTAAAAAAACAAGTATTTATACAAAGATTAATTTTGTCTTCAAAAATATGTAACGATTCAACCTCTTACAAGGTAAATAATAATAATAATAATAATATTTCTGGCAACACCTTGGAATCAACATGAATTCATATTTTCTTGCAAATTTACATTTTATTTTGTATAACAGTTTTGCGGTACAATTTATGTAGTAAAACAACTAAAAGAAGATACAATATCCGATAAATATACAGACATAATTTATAAAAACCATAAAATCAGAAGAAATAGTATTTGGAAAAACATAGCGAAGATGACACCTTGTGTCAAATGGAAAATTGTAAACAATAATAAATAATGATAATATCAAGAAAAATATATGTTGACGAGAGCCAGAGCAGCAGTAGCACGACTTAGACCCCCGGACTCGTCGCTCAGCTCCGCCTCACAGCCGCCGGCACCAGCGCCAGCATCGCCGAGTGTTGAGGCGTCGAGCTCGTCGAGCGACGAGTATTTTTCCCCGCCGTCGTCGCCACCACCAGCACGTCGCCGGGGAAGAGGCCGGCCACCCTTACGCTTGGGACCCCGAGACCCACCGGTTTCGAACAGGGCCCCCGCTACCGGTGGTGATGTGCACTGCGTGAGATGGACACAATCCATGAACGAAAATGTCATGCGGGCATATTTTGTGGCTACAGAGGGAGGTACCAACCTTACGGCGTACCGTGATCGCATGCTGTCTCTGTTTCAGGGCTTGGAACCGGCTGTCAACGTCTCGGCACAGCGACTGTCGGATCAAGTGCGAGCCATCCAGCGCTGCCGCCTGCTTGATGACGACGCACTTGAGAGGCTACGCTCAGACTTGCCAGTTATCCCTGCCAACCAACCTCCTACACGCAATGTAGCTTCAGTGCCAAACATATTGCACAGACAACAAGAAGGAGGTGAAGAGGTGGTAGACAGGGATACACAAGTAAGTACCCAGTGCATTGATAAGATGAGGAGTGCTTTGGAGTGTGCCATTGGGGAATATCGGTACGTTGCATTGCAAGACAGAACTCGGCTGCCGCGTTTGCCCACGCATAAAAAGAATATGGCGCTTGTGTGTGGCCTGGATTCACTATTGCCTATTTACTTAGACAATAGTGAAAATCTTAGCGATACGCACTCAATTCTGTACTGTGCGGCTGTAGCGGCATGTCGAGTAGCTAATATTAAAATAGGAAACAGTTTTGATATTGCTCCTCGAGATGCCGTCCCGGCTTCGCAGCGTAGAATTGAGCGGCGTATTGCTGAGACCAGGGCACTCATAGGCAAACTAATCTGCTTCAGGTCGGGCAATACCCGCCCGAGAGTGATGCGTTTTGTGAACCGGGCGTTTAAAGGAACGGGACTCCGTCCTCAAGAGTATGAGTCACGGGTCACAGAACGCATCGACCTCCTGAAGCAGAAAGTTTATGCGTGGGCAAATCGTATCAAACGATACAAGAAAAGGGTAGCCCGATACTCCCAAAATCGCGCATTCCAAAGAGATGAGAAGTTGGTTTATAGAAATTGGGAGCGACCTGACCCACGTGTGGATGATGGAATTCGGCCAGATGATGCGAATACGATTGAATTTTGGCGCAGCATATGGTCGACTCCCATCAGCCATACGGAAGATGACTGGATTAGAGATGTTAAACGATCATGTGAGGCAATACCTCACATGGAGCCCGTAGCCATTGACACCACAGATGTATATTGTGCAGTCCGTCAGTTAGCCAACTGGAAATCGGCAGGACCGGACGGGCTGCACAATTTCTGGTTAAAATGGCTACGCAGTGCACATGCTCGTTTGGCTTCTCAATTTCAGTCATCTCTGGATTCAGGGTCGCTGCCTATTTTTATGACAACTGGCGTAACTCATCTGCTCTTTAAGGCTGGTAGTACCACGGAGCCTACGAACTATAGGCCTATAACTTGCCTGCCTACAATGTATAAAGTTTTTACATCCATTTTGAGAACGAAATTAGAAGCACATATATTTAGAAATAACATCTTATCTGTATCTCAAAATGGATGTAGAAGCGGGGCCCGAGGTACTAAAGAGCTACTCCTTATTGACATGACCATAAGCCAACAGGTTCGCCGTAGTCGAAAGAATCTGGCGACATGCTGGATAGACTATAAGAAGGCCTATGACTCTGTGCCACATACGTGGCTCTTGAGGGTGCTGGAGTTGTACAAAGTTGATGCAACTCTATGCGCCCTCTTGAAGGCATGTATGGGGCAGTGGAGTACGGTGCTTCGCTATCCAGGATGTCGACAGCCTTGCGGGTATGGCGTACCTATAAGGATCAAGCGGGGTATTTTCCAAGGCGACAGTTTGAGTCCACTATGGTTTTGCCTAGCACTGAACCCACTGAGCACTTTGCTCGAAAGTTCAGGGCTAGGCTATAGATTGCAGAGTAGAGGTCAAGTTATTTCCCACCTCCTTTTCATGGATGACCTCAAAATATTTGCCTCCTCTGACCCCCAATTAACTGAGTTACTAAAGATAACTGAAAGCTTTAGTAATTCAATTAAGATGGGGTTCGGTGTGGATAAATGTGCGGTCATGCATGTAAGGCGAGGCAGGAGTGTGGAATCTGATGGTATAGAACTTTCAGATTTCACACAACTTAGATCACTCTCTGCAACCGAAACCTATAAATATCTGGGTATGTCGCAGGCATTATGCATTGATGAGGCTGGCATGAAACAGTCGTTGCAGGCGCGTTTCTTTGGCCGCCTGAAGAAAGTTTTAAAAAGCTTTCTTTCGGGCGGAAATAAGGTGCGTGCCTGTAACGGTTGGGCCATGGCGGTCTTAATGTACTCCTTCGGCATACTCAGATGGACTCAGACGGAATTGGACGCCTTGGATAGGAAAGTTCGTTGTCTACTCACCACATACCGGATGCATCACCCGCGTTCGTCAGTGATGAGATTGTACATCCCGCGGAAGTGCGGGGGTCGGGGCTTCTTAAGTGCCAAGACCCTCCACAATCGCGAGGTGTGCAATCTCAGAGAATACTTTCTCCACACTGCCGCGGGTGTGCACCGAGATGTGGTTGCTGTGGACAACGGACTTACCCCGCTGGGTCTGGCCAAAGAGAACTGGCGCAAACCTGCCGTACTTGGTATAGAGGAGCGCAGGGAGGTATGGAGGGGCAAAGAGCTGCATGGACGATTTTACAGGGCCTTGCATGGGCCCGATGTAGATTTTCCAGCTTCGGTGTCCTGGCTGCGTTTCGGCGATCTTTTCGCCGAAACAGAAGGTTTTGTATTTGCAATTATGGACGAAGTTATCATGACGAACAACTACCGGAAGTATATTCTGAGGGATGGGACGGTCGACATATGTCGGGCATGTCACCAGCCTGGTGAATCGCTCAGACATATAGTATCCGGTTGTTCTCGTCTTGCCAACGGCGAATATTTGCATAGACACAACCAAGTAGCCAGGATTGTCCATCAGCAACTTGCCTTAAAGTACCAACTTGTCGACTCCGAAGTACCGTACTACAGGTATGTGCCCGACCCAGTTCTTGAAAATGGTCGTGCTACTCTGTACTGGGATCGGTCTATCATTACTGACAGAACTATTGCGGCTAACAAGCCGGACATAGTGGTGATAGACCGATTAGAGCGCCTTGCAATGATCATCGACGTCACCATACCCCATGACGAGAATCTCGTGAAAGCCGAAAAAGATAAACAAATTAAGTATTTGGACCTGGCTCACGAGATTGTCGACATGTGGGATGTTGACACGGCGATCATTGTACCGATAGTCGTGACCGTAAATGGTCTTATTGCCAAGAGCCTCGACCACCACCTCAAGAGGCTCTCGTTAGACGGCTGGATCAAGTCCTCTATACAGAAGGCAGTATTGCTGGACACGACACGCATCGTTCGGAGGTTCCTCTCTCTGGAGCCCTAACCACCGGTAGCTTGGTCCCTGTGCCCGATGCCGGTGGGTTCCGTGGTCCTGTTTTATATAGTTTTTTTTTTTTTGTTAAGTGATTTAATTATATAAAATAAGATCAATGAGAATGAAAATAAATAAAGAGGAATAATAATAATAATAATAATAAATCTGGCAACACTGGCTGTCAACGTGCATACATCAATTTTGTTCAGAAAATATTTAATAAAATATATCTAGTTCTTCACGTAAATATATATCACAAACGAGACCGTAACCGTATCCAGTATAATATTCCATAATAAGTTTATCAAAGAAATACCATAAATCCTCACTACGAAACGAAAATAAAATCTATACAAAATGACATCCGTCAAGACAAAATTGTCAAAACAATCACAAATAAATACAGTAAAAATGAAAAATAAAGCACAATAAGCATGTTGACTCGAGCCAGGAGCAAGACAGCACATCTAACACCTCCGGGCTCGTCGCTGAGCTCCGCCTCGCAGCCGTCGGAACCTGTGCCGACAACGCCGGCAGCTGCAGTTGCGTCGAGCTCCAGCGACGAGTATTTCTCTCCGCCGTCGACACCGTCACCTGCGCGGCGGCGTGGAAGAGGCCGGCCACCAGCGTGCTTAGGACCTCGGGGCCCACCGGCCCCAAACAGGGTCCCCGCTGCCGGTGGTAATGTGCAGCGCATGAAGTGGACGACATCAATGAACGAACATGTCATGCGCGCATATTTTGGGGCGACAGAGGGGGGCACTAACCTCACTGCGTACCGTAGTCGCATGCTGTCTATGTTTCAGGCCTTGGAACCAAGCATCAACGTCACGGCTCAACGATTATCGGATCAGGTACGAGTAATCCAGCGCAGTGGCAAGTTGGATAATACCGTACTTGATAGGATTCGCTCAGACTACTTACCTTCGAGTCATGTCAATGCCGTCCGGCCTACGCTAACGCCGACACCAAACGCACCACCAATAGGTGGCAGCGCCGTCGTGGAGGAGGATGACATGGCTGATAATGTAAGTACCCAGTGCAATGAGGAGGTAAAGGACGCTTTGGAATGTGCGATTAGGGACTACCGGCACACGCCAACCACGATTAGACCTCGTCTACCGCGGTTGCCTATGCATAGGCGAAATATAGCGCTGGTAAGTGCTCTTGACTCGTTATTATCTAATTATTTAGATAATAGTGAGGATCTCGATGATACTCACTCAATCTTGTACTGTGCTGCCGTGGCGGCATGTCGTATAGCAGGTGTTAAGTTCCCTGAAACTGACACTGTTATACGACAAAGATCTGCTGTACCGGCGTGGCAGTGCAGGATTGAGAGGCGTATTGCCGAGGCAAGGGCACTTATTGGCAAGCTGATCTGTTTTAGGGCGGGGAATACACGCCCCAGGGTAATGCGCTTTGTGAAACGGGCCTTTGTGGGGACTAATATTAGTCCTCAAGATTATACATCCCGTGTCACAGAGCGCATTGACTTCCTAAAACAGAAAGTCTATGCATGGGCAAACCGTATTCGTAGATTCAAAAAACGTGTGGACCGGTATCTCATTAATCGTACATTCCAGAGGGACCAGAGGTGGGTATACAGAAGCTGGGAACGACCAGACCAATGTGTGACTAATGTACAGCGACCGGATGAGGACGCCACAGCCATGTTTTGGCGTAGCATCTGGTCGATGCCCATTAGTCATACTGAAGGCGATTGGATGCGAGACGTCGAGCGTGCATGCGAACATATTCCCGAAATGGAATGCGTGGCCATTTCTAGCCAGGACGTTTCACAAGCAGTCCGTCCATTAGCGAATTGGAAATCTCCAGGGTTGGACGGGCTGCACAATTTCTGGCTGAAATGGCTACGTAGCTCGCATGAACGCTTGGCATCTCAATTCCAATCAGCTGTGGAATCTGGGTCGTTACCAACATTCATGACGACTGGAATTACCCACCTGCTCCATAAGACAGGCAGTACTAGCGAGCCCGGCAATTATAGACCGATAACATGTTTACCATCGGTCTATAAACTTCTTACATCTATTCTGAGAGCTAAAATAGCTAAACATGTTGAAGACCATGCAATTATGTCAGTCTCTCAGAATGGATGTAAGAAGGGGGCTCGTGGTACTAAGGAGCTCCTCCTCATTGACATGGCCATTAGCCAACAAGTTCGCCGTAACCGAAAGGATCTGGCGGCATGTTGGATAGATTATAAGAAAGCGTATGACTCCGTGCCGCATACATGGCTTTTGAGGGTGTTAGAGTTGTATAAAGTAAATACAACTCTACGCACCTTCTTAAAGTCATGTATGGGGCAGTGGAATACGACTCTTTGCTATCCAGGATGCCGACGGATCCAGGAGGACGGCGAACGTATTAAAATTGAGCGGGGAATTTTTCAGGGCGACAGTCTGAGTCCCCTTTGGTTTTGCTTAGCCATGAACCCTCTCAGTACTTTACTGGAGGGTTCAAGGTTAGGCTGCAAGTTACAGAGAAGTGGTCAGGTCATATCTCACCTGCTGTTCATGGATGACTTGAAGTTATTTGCCCACTCTGAGGCCCAATTGATAGACTTACTAAACGTAACACAAAACTTTAGTAAATCTATCAATATGGAGTTCGGTGTGGATAAATGTGCTGTCATTCATGTGAAGCAGGGAAAGATGGTGGAATCTGAAGGGATCCAACTCTCAGATTCCATTAACCTAAGAACGCTTCTCTTAACTGATACCTATAAGTACTTGGGTATGTCACAGGCTTTATGTATCAATGAAGCCGTCATGAAGCAATCGTTGCAAGAGCGTTTCTTTGGCCGCCTGAAAAAAGTACTAAAAAGTCTTTTATCAGGTGGCAACAAGGTTCGTGCTTGCAACGGTTGGGTCATGCCACTTCTTGTATACTCCTTTGGCATACTCAAGTGGACTCAGTCTGAATTGGACGCCCTGGACAGAAGAGTTCGCACTTTGTTGACGGCATATCGTATGCATCATTCACGTTCATCCGTGATGAGGTTGTACATCCCGCGAAAGTGCGGGGGTCGCGGCTTTCTGAATGTCAAGACCCTACACAATCGCGAGGTGTGCAATCTCAGAGAATATTTTCTCCGGGCGAACGTGGATATGCATCGAGATGTTGTCGCGGTAGACAATGGGCTCACCCCGCTCAGGTTGGCTAAGGAGAACTGGCGCATGCCTGTAGTACTTAGTACTGATGATCGCAAGCGTGTATGGCAGAGCAAGGAGCTTCATGGCAGGTTCCATCGGGCCCTGTATGGACCCGATGTAGACCTATTAGCCTCGGTGAACTGGCTACGCTTCGGTGACCTCTTTGGGGAAACCGAAGGGTTTGTTTGTGCAATTGCTGACGAAGTTATCAAGACGAATAACTACCGGAAATATATCCTGAGGGATGGCACTACTGATATTTGCCGTGCCTGTCACCAACCTGGTGAATCCCTCAGGCATATTGTTTCCGGTTGTTCACGTCTTGCTAACGGCGACAACTTGCACAGACATAACCAAGTAGCCAGAATTATTCACCAGCAACTTGCTCTGAAGTACAAACTTGTAGACATCGAGGTACCGTACTACAGGTATGTAGCAGAGCCAGTTCTCGAAAATGGCCATGTCACATTGTACTGGGATCGATCTATCATCACGGACAGGACTGTTGTAGCCAACAAGCCTGATATCGTGTTGATAGATCGATCAGAGCGCCTCGCAATAATTGTTGATGTCACTATTCCTCATGACGAGAATCTCGTGAAAGCCGAAAAGGAAAAACAGATTAAATATCTGGACTTGGCTCACGAGATTGTCGACATGTGGGATGTGAACTCAGCAATTATTGTGCCGATAGTCGTGACCGTTAATGGTCTAATAGCCAAGAGCCTCGACCGTCACCTTAAGAGGCTCGCGTTGGGTGCTTGGGTCAAGGGCCTGATGCAGAAGGCAGTACTTCTGGACACGGCACGTATTGTGAGGAAGTTCCTGTCTCTGGAGCCCTAACCACCGGCAGCTTGGACCCTGTGCCCGATGCTGGTGGGACCCCACGGTTATTTTTATATTTTTAAATGTGTTTATTTTGTTAAAAAATATATTTAAAAATGTAATTTTAATTAGAAAAATAATAAATAAAGGAGATAATAATAAATCTTTATTTCAGAATACTTAGTTCCATATTACAATAAAATGCAAAGAAACTTATTTCTAACTTAAATACTAAGCATTATTACTTAAAAAATAAGTTACGCAGCTATTCGTAACCATTTATTATAAATGGAGCTGGTACACAGTCGGTCAGCCAGTTCCTTTACGATGCTATTGCTACACGTACCAACCCGCTTCATAAACATAGCGATTCGATTTCTTTGTATGGCATTAAACGTGTTCAGTCTTGCTTCGGCAAACATTCCGGAGGCGCTACAGTATGGAGCAAAACCAATTAGGTGCCTGTAGATGTTATTGTACTGAACACGAATGCCATCCAAAGATCTTCCCGTATACCTAGTCCAGAGTTGGCACGTGTAGAAATTTTGACAATATGTTGTAAATAAATGGTTTTTAGTCTGTACATCAGCCTTAAAAAATCGTCTCGCTAACATATTACCTACAACTGAGAGCGCCCTGCGTTGTCGATCGATATCAGCATCATCTTTCATGTCCGATGTTAAGATGTGGCCAAGGTACTTGAACCTCCCAACCACCTTAACATTCTGTCCCCCTATCCACACCGGCGGTGGGACGTTCTGAGGACCTCTACCTGATCTAAATATCATCATTTCAGTTTTATTTGCGTTATATAATAAATCATGCTTTTTAGCATATTGCTCACAGATCGCTAACAGTTTTCTTAGACCCTTGATCGAGGGGCTGAGGAGGACCATGTCATCAGCGTAACTCAGGTTATTGACATATCTGTCACCAAGCCTGAGCCCTACCGGCGTCCTGCTCAGCTCCCCGATCAAATCGTTTATATAAAGGTTGAATAGGTCAGGAGAGGTCAATCCACCCTGCCTAACTCCGCTTGATAGTTTATAACTGTCCGACATAGCAGACCCCCACCTGACATTGTTAGACTGATTAGTATACCAATACCTAATCAGACCAACAATGCCAGTCTGAACGTTACTGTTGTCTAGTTTCTCCCATAGCAAGTCGTGATTGATGGTATCGAAAGCGCGACTTAGATCCAGGAAACAGGCATACACGCTTGTTTCCTGGCTTACATACTGCGACACGACTTGTTTCAGAGAGAAAATAGCCATAACAGTTGATACTTCAGGGCGAAACCCAAATTGCCCATCATTAATGTTCAAGGATGGGCTCAACTTTATATGTATTAGACGTAAAATACAACTAGGAATAGGCTAAGTTAATAGTAAGTTTAATATTATTTTCAAACGTCTTCAAAAGGAGATTTCCATTTTACCAGTATGTAGATACGTCATATTATTAGAATTTGATAATGATCAGATTAATTCAACTATTAAACTAAAATGTAATATTTCCAAGAAATCATTTAAATTTACCTCAGTCGTAATTATACATTAAAACGAAGTATTCCGACAGCCAAGTTATACAAAAAAAGAAATATTAATTAAATTCTTACAAATTTTAACAAAACCCTGAATTTAAAATGATTGCCACCCATTTTCTTACAAATGCATTTGTTCTTTAATAACTTAAAACTAAACTTAGTAAAAAATAATTTCCATCTTCGGTATTCTCTAGCGGAATATTGTAATTTTATGTCAAAGCTCAACACTTTATAAAAATAATGAGTAAGTATACTGAAATTATGTGCAGGGAAAAATTAAACCCTGTTAAGTACAGCAATTTTACTGGAAAATTATTCTTGAAACATTTTTCAGTAGGTACTACTATATCGGCTCAGTAACCGTGGTTAGGGGACCTACGGTGAAGCTAAGCGAGATCCAGGGAGTGGACGCTCCGCGTGGGCTTGATAGAGGCCTGCGCAGGCTGCGTCCAAAGGTGCGGGTGCGGGGGCAAGTTCATTCTGTCCCTCGCAATTGGGCGCGGTCGCGGGAGGAGAGGCGTGTCGGTGTTGCGTTGCTGCGCGCCCTATCTCCCGCGACCAAATGGGGGCGCACCATCTGTTGCGTCGTGGTGGGGCCGCAGAGAACAACACGACACTGGCCTGAACACTAAGGGCTGCAGTCTCCCACGCTGTCGCCTCCGGTAGTGTGCAGGGCAGGCTGCTCGAAGGGCTGCGCGTAGCGGGCAGATCCTCGCAGACTGTTGGTTCAGCTGGCAGGCGCTGGCGGTGTGTGTGCGATGAGCGGGGCTGGGCCAGACTCTTCGGCAGAGGTGACGCCGAAGACGATGCAGGGAAGTGTAGCGGTCTAGGTAGCGTAGCCCGGAGCTTAAGGTAGACCTGGAAAATGCCCGTGGTAAATACCCTAACACATTCGTACAAAAATAAAGATCTCATCCACAAGGATATCCGGAGGGTTAACCTCAAATAAAACACCCTACAAACCAGGAAGAAGCCAGAAAGGAAACGACAATATGATTTAGCATTAATATGTGACGACAGATTACTTTCTTTCTTTGCACAAAAAAGCTGTTTTCCCTTTATATTTTGCTGCTTAAAGGTACACGTGACCTAACATCCCCAGGGACTGTTATTCAAAAGGTCTAAGCTCGTTATTTTGACATTTAAATTTATATTTGTAACAACATGGTGACTATAATATTATGAAGATAGTCTCTTGGTTTGTAAAGGCACGGTTAATAGTGAGGTCGCGTAATAACACTTTGTCGTTTATGAAACTGCGTTGTAGTATTATTTAAACAGAATATTATAGGTAAGGGTATTAATTTTAAGGATGATGCGGGTATGTCTACCAGTAAGGTAAAATAGAACAGGTTTTACTAGAGTCTACGAATGGAAGTTTTTAATGCCATGGGAAGATAAACAAATGTTAAGCCATGCAAAGGATCGCAAAGCGTAATGTATAATTTAATTATATTACCGATTTGATTTGAGATTTGTAAGTGTTCTGTAGATAGGAGATCCGTATGGTAATGAATACATGGTTCATTCGGTATACAAACAATGAATAGTATAACGTAAAGTTTAAAACGAATATATTTATACAAAGTTCTTTCGTTACTGACTGACTGACAGACAATGTACAGCCAAAACTATTGGGCTTCTAGAAGTTGAAATTTGGCATCTGCCTTGGTGACTGTAAAGGTACACTAAGAAGGGATTCCCAAAATTCTTAAGGGATGGGGCAGAATCGGTTAAATTTATAGCGCAAAGAACAATGGCAAGTTCCCATACAACACTTTATTTGAAATCGATTCGAAGCGTCTATGTATGAAAAAATATTAAAAACAAAGGGGTTCTATTACTTAAACATAATCATCAAGAGTTTTTATTTTAGGAGGCCGTAAAAAAAAGATATGAACATTTTTTTATATTTGAAGGTTATGTTAATAGAAAACAAATTTGTAACTACACAAATGCATTCAATACATTTAGATAAGGGGTGGTGATGTGCAAAAAGCATTGATAGGGTATACCTAGACTGATTCAATATCAGTGTCTAGACTTGATAAGTATCTACCTAATATTAAAAAATCAAAGTTCCATCACGAAATAGGGACATAGACTATGTAGGATTTATGTAATCCTTTATTTTTCACAATTTTATTGAGTATTAGAGCCCCACCTGACAACGTCGCCAGCTACCGTATAATTTATATTGAAATGTATGGTACCTAACTCACTTGGCCACGGTTTGGCAGCCATAGGTACATTTCAATATAAACTGTTTGGATACGCAGCCGGCGACGTCGCCATGGCGTTCATACAAGTGAGGCAGGGCTCTTAAGATTAGACGTCATGGCAAGATGTTAGATCTCTCTAATAAATAGGCACAAGTCACTTGCTTTTATAAGGAACTAGCTTTTGCCCGCGTGGAAGTCGAAAATTATCCCACAGGAACTCAATACCTACCAGGATAAAAAGTATACTATATCCTATTCCAGGTTATGGTCTATCTGTACGCCTAGTTTCATTCTAATCGGTTTAGTTGTTTTTTCGTGCGTAACAAACAGACAAACAAATAAACATCGCATTTATAATATTAGTAAGGATAAGGACATGTGATATCTCTTAGTGCGCCACCAACAGGCATGACAAACCTTATCTGAAGGTGACAGCTGCAAATGAAATAAAGGAATGTTTTTGTAATCAAATACTTACTCCATAATTGATAAAAAACAGACAATTTATATTAGATTGCTTTAAAAGAGACACCAATAGACTTATAAACCTCTTTAGTAATAAAACACTGCAAAAGGATTTATTATTTAATAAATACTAATTAAAGATGAAGGGACCTGACGTGGTTCTATTTTCATTTGGATAATATTTATCATGTTCTGTTGTAGTTCGGACGGGCTATCTTTTAATATTTTGTCACTTTGCCTTCGTACTAATGAACATCCACACAGAAGGCACACATTTCTATGGCCTCGTGGACATGGTCCAGCTTGTTCACCTTCATTAGCATCTTGCTGCAAACTCTGATTTACTCAATCTATAGCGAGTACCCAACATGCTTCACAAACATAATCATCATCAGTAATCTAAAAATTAAGAAAAGCAATTATTACTACAGGCAAAGAAAACGCATCACACTACATCTAGATAGACGAATGTTACCGAATTTTGTAATATTTTAAACTGCTTTGAAAATTCACTGAAACTTACTAACGCTAAATTGGTAAGGAAGTATAATAATGTCCCAGTTGCAGAGCAAAGTACAAACTCTTGTGTTCTGATCTAAGATGCGATATCGCCGGAGATGGAGTATTGACGCAAATGTTACAATTCACGCACAATATGCGTGTAGGCCTGCTACTTCGCATCATAACAAAATTTTAAGGCACAATCGAAGTCCGTGTAGAAAAAGCTACAGGTCCAGATGTTTTGAGCGCAGATAGTCCGTAAGAAAGCACAAGTCGTCGTATGGGAATCAAGTCCAGGGAGTAAGCAAGAATAAAAAATAAGGATAATTCTATAAAAAACTGCGAAAACAACGAGAACACTACCAAACAAGCTTTTCGGAAAGAAAATAACGTTGACAACATAGATTAATATGTATTATATTGACAATGTCACAGACTATAATAGTTGGTGCCACGAAAAGATAGACTTCTTGCAAACACACATTCAGGGTTTTACAACCTTTGTTTCTAGCAGTTGTTTTTGGGATTTTATGCCTTAGTGAACTTTTATGCTTTTTGAACAGTAGTTTTTTGTTTCCATGCTCAATTATGCTACTAAGTATTCGAATTTATATTTTATTATCTATGACATCTTGTCGTGACTAATTTTTTTCTAATTTTACAAAAATAAACATATTTTATTTTGTGTTTGAGTATTCGAATTTCCCGGAAGTATTTTCATGAATTTCCCGATTTTTTATACGTAAGTAATTCTGTAAATGCAAGACAACAAAAGAGAGCCATGTATGTCAATAATAGAGTACAAACATGGTACTCGATCGTATAGTCAATAGCTAAGCTATCGTAAGATATAAAAAAATACCACTAATGAATAATATTACAGACCACTAGCTAGTCCATTACATTAAAATGTCTAAGCATAGAGATTTTACATTGTGTATGAATGAAAACATCACAATGAACTTAGACAAAATCGTTATATAATAGTTTGCCATCTGCAATTCTGCACCCGCTTTTCCGAGATGCCGACCGTAGGACGAGCATTGCGACACCAAAAATATTCTTAACATCCAAAAAATATGTTTTATCCTCTGATAAATGCCTAAGAGTGAAAAAAAAAATGGATTAACGCAAAATGTTGACATTCCAGGCCTCTGACATATTCCAGTACCAAAAAACACTGTTGGCAGCGCATATATCGATAGAAACCCGATCAATTGACATATTACTTTGCAATGACATATTTGTGTACCGTTGCGCTCATTGGATTTGACATTATTTGTTTTTGACAGATCTGTCGCTAAGTTACTTAGTAGAAATTCTTTGTTTCAAAAAGTCTATCTTCTCGTGGCACGGTCTATAGAGATCATAGACAAAGAAATATAACCTTAAGTCATAGAAGTAACACTATACATAACAACAGCGGTTGCTATGATTGATATCTTCTTTCTAATGGCTTATACAGTATGATAGAAAGAGCTGTCGATAGGTTTAGCAGCACGCTCTTATAGCAGCCTCGTGGTAGCCAAACAGTAGACAAAACATAGAGTTAGGAAACCGAGTGTTGTTCGTAACAATGATGATATATCGATGAATATTTTTGGTCAAATGTCTACCTTTAGTATGTGTCGATATATTTAAGCCGTAGAAGTAAACAACTAAAATATTGAAATTGTAGTTTTTGCTGTCGACGCCGGACAGTGCTTTGCAAAGACTTGCCAGACAGACAGTACTAAAAAATTTCACGTGTTTAATTGTTAGTTTTAGCCATAAAATCTATTGACAAAAAGTATTCATAAACTAATGAGCGATGCGTTGCGATGCGATGCTAAGAAACTGTCACTTAGATTATGTATTGTACGAATTATACCAGATTGGCTAATGCGGCAGGCTTTGGCAATTTGTGTGCGTCGCATCATATCACGTTGCTTGCTATCGCTTACGTTGGACACTGCTCGATTTTTTTAGAGTTGTAGGTAATCCGTTGTCCATGTGGTGACGGATTAAGAATACGAATTGTCACCACCCCATATCATCCCATGGGTGTCGTAAGAACCGACAGAGGGAGCATAGTATGCAGAGAACAGCACTGCAAGAGAAGGAAAACTTGATACAAACCCTATACCAACCCGCTTGGCCAGCGTGGTATAGTAGGCCAATTCCTCCTTTCAAAGGAGAGGCCTAGTCCAGCAGTGGACTATCAAAGGCTGATGATGAGATGTGGTAATCCGATTTGTGATCCGCCAGCACAAATAATTCGCCTTTATGTAAATATTAGTACAGCAGTGAACTACTTTGACAACCCAGTTGGCGTGAGTGCAACCGACTGCCACGCCGAAGCTTGCGGGTACGATTCAGTTTTATATTCATGTCCGATAGTTTGTTTCCGTATTTATCCCTCATTCAAAAAACATCGATATCTCCTTTCACTGTCAAATCCCATCACTCCTTAATGTTGGGATTTGACAGCACGGCTATTTAGAGAATGCAGTCAAAGATATGAGTCTGTAAGGAGTCTATGCCTCTTTAAATGAGACGCGTAATTTGACGTTATGCTTAACCAACTAAGACCAACTGACATTACAAGTTGCACGTTCGGTATAAGGAAATATGGCGAGCATGTTTTCTCTAGTCTAAACGTCCAACCTCTCTGATCATAGACAAGGGCAACGACTAAGGATACTGACAATGTAGACATTTTCATTTTCACTTAGTGTTGTCATTTATTATCTTTCAATTGCCTACTGATACCTCTAATTAAATTATATTTCGGATCAAGTAAAAAAAATATATTTATATATATCATAAATAAAATCTTCTTTTTATATAATATAATATACATCAAATATTTTTTTAACACTATCGTGAATTGTTTTTATATGTAGGTTAAAAAGATTACTTACCTTTTTTCTATTAAACAAATACGATTGTTTTGTAAATGGTAACTCTGAAAATGACATTAAACAAGCACCGGAAATTAATGTATTCAATAAATAGTTTATCAATTTAGGTAATTTAACGTACGCTTTTATACTTGAAACTAAAAACGTACAAAATACGAAATAATTATATTAATAAGTTTTTCATAAGTTACGTTTATAGACGCTTCTAACACTTCACAGGTATAATCCTGCCATTGTTCTTCCAAATCATCCTCCGCAAATTCGCAGATTGCTACCAACATAACATTCACCCGTAGTATATTACAAAGAGACTGTCAGGCAGATTGACCCTTTAGTTGGAAAGAGAAACCACTTTCCTCAAAGGTGTAAAATTACTTTTCTAACGCCTTAGAACTGTAATAACATTTACCTGTACACCGATTTTCGACATTGACTGTTGAAATTCTTTTATTAAGAGAATGGTCGGTGGCAAATAGAAAGTAGGTATTGCACCTTTACTTCCAAATGATTGTTAATTTGTTGTCCCGAGTCTATGATTTGGCCGTCATCTTCTAGGACCTAGCAAAGTCACTCTTATAAAAAATATACATATAATATGTAATCCCATAATCTTAATAAAAAGGCTAGGGGAACAATTTACATGACAGAAACATCAGCATCAAGCCTGCCACGCTGATGAGATGACAGCTCCCAATCCAGAATAGGAACGTATACAAAATGTTATAATATTATTTTATTTAAAGACTGATCCTACAGCCATTCGTAGTCTACTGCTGAATATCAGCATCTTCTTATTTGTATCACAGTAGCATTAGGAGCCAAATGGAGGACATAGCCGACTGGCCAGATGGGTTGATATAAGATTTGATATCGAGTTAACCGTCCTTTCCCAGAGGTACTATTTGTTTCGTGTATTTTTCGTAGTAGTCGATAGCCCAGTGGTGTACGTAACGGACAGCAGAGACGATGGTCTCGGGTTTGATCTTCAGGTACCCCGGGCACACACCTCTGACTTTTCGAAGTTATATGTGTATTAAAAAATGTTAATTATCGCTCGCTTAATAATGTGTCCGGTAGATGGCAATAGGCTCGCCCCCTATTACATTGGGACCTAAACATAACGGGCGGAATGTGGGTGTGTAAGTAGAGCAGCACAAAGTTCCAATCAAGGGCACCACTATACCTCGACTGGAACTTTGTGCTGCTCTACTGGGAGCTCGTTTATCTACAACCGTCATTGCTGCATTTCGCAAACCAATAGCTCGCTGTGTGTATTGGTCAGATTCCAGCGTAGTGCTAGCATGGCTGAGATCATGCCCTTCCAAATTAAAAACTTATGTTGCAAATCGAGTAGCTTCCATACAGGAACTCACAATGAGTGCTCCTTGGCATTATGTGCCTACATCCTTAAACCCGGCAGATTTAGCATCCCGTGGAGTGGACCCTCAGCTTGTTGCCACAGAAACTAAGTGGTGGCACGGGCCTGAGTATCTTCTAGGAGATGAGAATGATTGGCCTTCTCTTCCTAGTGAGAAGCTGGAAGTCTTACCCGAAACAAAACATACATTATCACTACTTAACATAGACACTGATACATCATCTTCATCATACAAAATCATTGACTTTGAAAAATACTCTAGTTACAAACAGTTACAACGCATCATTGCTCACATCTTACGCTTCATAAACATTAAATGCAAGAAGCAGTTGGTCAAGGGACCACTGTCTACAGAAGAACTTAATAATTCACTCTCTGTACTTGTAAAACTTTCACAGCAGGAATCATTCTCTAAAGAGCTAGATTTGCTACTCAAGAAAAGGACCATCAGTCCTAAATCATCACTTGCATCATTATCACCATTTCTAGACTCTCAGGGCATCCTGAGAGTGGGGGGGAGAATACGCAAATCTAACTTCGACTTCACAAAAAATCACCCTATACTTTTGAACGCAAAACATACACTCACCAAACTCATATTTGCACACGAACACACACGTCTTTTGCATGCGGGACCGCAACTCATGCTGTCCTCAATACGTGAGCAGTTCTGGCCTATTGGGGGCAGGGACCTGGCGCGACGCACGGCACGTAGATGTGTCACTTGCACGCGGCACAATGCCAAAGTAATGCAAAATATTACGGGTGACTTACCTTCTCAGCGTCTGATCCCAGACTTTCCATTTTCTACTGTAGCTGTAGACTTTGCAGGACCCTTCTTTATAATTAACTACAGAGGACGTGGGTGTAGAAAATCAAAATGCTACTTATGTCTTTTTATTTGCCTCAGATATAAATGCGTTCATTTGGAATGTGTAAGTGAATTATCTAAAGATTCATATATATTAGCTCTACGCCGTTTCATCGCTCGCAGGGGTAAGCCAAGAGAGATCTTTTGCGACAATGGTCGGAATTTTGTGGCTGCTGCAGAGGTGTACCTCTGCTACCCTTCAGGGATAACAGGCGTGAAGTTACGTTATTTTCTTAGTCATCGCTTACGACACCCACGAAAAGAATTTGCATGGTGACACTTTATATTCTTAATTCGTAACTACGCGGCAAATCTTTGATGTAACTCTGGAAAATAAAATCAAACTTGTTTTTCGTTCCCAAGCGTAGCTTTCACATTCCATCGTTTACTTTACTACCTTTGTTGTAATGAAACATTCCATCAGAGTATATAACACTCAGAGAGTTATGCCTTCATTTCCATGACGCAATATAAGGGGTTAAGGAAAAATAATATGTGATGATAACAGGAATGCCTAGACGTATTTCTGGAAGCTGAAAAATAAAGTAATGTCAGTCGTAGGTTTTATTAAATGTCTACACGTGGAAACTATTCATGATATGAGAATTTCACGGCAATGATTCATTCAAGGAGGAACTATTGTTATATTTGTATGTCATGGCATGTCGTATGACGTAGACATTGCACACAACGTTTCAATTTCATATCTTACACTTATTGCAGTGTATGACAGTATGACGGATGTGGCTCGCAATGTAATTAACGTAACAAAGGAGAAAAGTTTATTTGTTTGAACTCAACGATCGGGTCGCCCTTGTTTGACTGAAAGGAATTTGACAAATTTTCACTCCCCAAATTTTTTTTCACATAATTTCATTTGCCAAATTGTTACTTAGCAAAAAATCTATTCACAAAAAATTGTAACGCAAACCTAATGTTTGGGAAATTAACATTTAAACTATAACTTGTTTAACAACTAGTACTTTTACCATTTTTAATTTGATTTGTCATATATTTCAATTGGAATAACAGTTTTTACGCAAAATCAATAATTATCCTAATCTAAATAGTTCAGTTCCGGCTAACCTACTAAAACAATCTCTTTTTTCTATTAATGCAAGTCGTTTCTGGCACTCGCCGGCCGCTACCGCGGCACCGCTCGCTTAGCTCGCTCGGCTCGTGCGTAGGAGGTCACAGTTCTAAGCTAACCTAACCTTACCATTTTTTTAATAATTAACCTACTCTAACTACTTCCATAAATCAACTAATATCACCAAACGTTTATTGTCTGAAGATTGTATGCTGCAATAAATCATTTGATCAAAGACCAAATGCCATAATGACATTATACTTGGTAATATTTTGCCAAGTAAAAATTTGACCAAATAAAAATATGCGTACTAAAATCATTCGAAATATTGCAATGGCATAAAAAAAGGTTGCTAAAATTTATTTGGGTAATTAAATTTTGTCAAAATCTTTTTGGCAAAACGGCAGGCTCCCCAACGATCTTTACTACTATTAGTTGACATTGAAATTCTTTTTTGTATATAAGGAAGGCTATAGACTAAGTAACTTTATGCAAGGAGGGTGTAAGTGTCTAAACACACTATGCCGAATTTACGCGACCGAAGTTCCGCGGCCAAAGTTCCGCGGCCAAATTTACGTTCCGACATATTCGGCTGATATGACACACCATAAGTGTGTCATATCACACATCAAAAGCTAAATGCATGCACATACACTCGCCACATAACCAGCGAGCTAGAAATAATGTTAAAGAGCAATTCGACATAATAGAACATTCAGGACACTCATATGAATGCCTGCATTATAATAAAATTGGCTGTAATTGTCAGAAATTGGAGTATGTAAACACATTTAAATATTTAGGTTTAACTATAGATATAAATGTTAGTTGGAAGACGCATATAAACAATATTTGTAACAAGCTAAGATCTATGCTGACAAAATTCTATCAAATAAACTCAATATTAAATAAACATACTTGGCAAACGGTATACAATGCACTGGCTGACTCATTGATCAGTTACGGCCTTATCGTGTATGGCCGAACGTTCAAAACATATTTACAAAATATTAAAAACTTGCAAATACGGCTAATTAAATACTTAATTACCAAAAAAGTCAAGGATACTTATTGTAATCAAGATTATGATAACTTATTTCCCATATGTAAGATCTTACCAGTAGACAAAAAACTTAGTTATTTGATTGGATTGCAACATTATTATAGTGAAGATTATAAAATATATGTAAACAATAAATATAATACTAGGCGTGTAAGTGACAACAAACTAGTTCAACCAAAGGTCACTAATTATTATGGAGAAAGAATGGCCAAATTTGTTGTGCCTAAATCATTTAATATAATAGATTTGTTAAAGAAATATCCTAAGTGTACTCGTAGCAAAGGTGTGCTAAAAACAAAGCTGAAGGACTTGCTCCTCAATGACATACAGAAGATGTAGTACTTATGCGTGTTTTATGTGTCATTGAGGGGTAAATGCCCGGCAATAACTATTTTTCATTCTTTGTTTGTATTTTGAATTTTTGAATTTCAGATTGGTAGTGGTTATAATAATATGTTTTATAAGTACCTATACATACACCTACCTGTCTAACAAATTTACTATTTATCATGTACCTATGACAGTGTTAGGATAAATTTTAAGAGAAATGAGCGTATCTCGCCCTCAAACGTAAAAGTATAGCGAGAATAAATTTATGTTACACTATATTTTAACATTGTGATATAAATAAATAAATAAATAAAAAAAAATACTTACGCGGCCGAAATTCCGTTGCGCAACTTTGTATAGTATCTTCGTCGGCAATCGAACCGAATGTCGGTCGCGTATAATGTGTGCTCTACTACTAGTATCTTCGTCGGCCATCAAACCGCACTTCGGTCGCGTATAATGAGTGCTCTACTACTAAAAAAGTTGCCGCCTAACTTACGCGGTTTACGCCCGACCGAAGTTACGCTGTACGCTATAACGCAACGTAATTTCAGTATAGTGTGTCGTCAGTAATTCAAAGAGTATGGCAGGCGTAATCATGCCGAACTTCGGTCGCGTAAGTTCGGTTATTTACGCTGCGATACAATTCAATGGACGAGGTGTGGTGCGTAAAACCATAGGACATAATTAGTGTACTTACATAAGAATATGAAATGTATGTTACTTTTGGGCATTTGCTTTTACCTTTTCATATCTCAGGTCAATCACTAAATTTTAATATTGATTTTACAAGTAGGTAATAAGTTCACTTGAATAATGGGAATTTATTATTTTATATTAAATTTGTATCCCAGCTATCAATTAAAATAGATCAGCCTTGTAATAATTAACCATTTCACTATTTTACTATCTGTACCAGATAAGTTAAATTGTTTATTTTTACAAGCATACTAGCAATTCGGTCGGTCTACAGACGTTAAGAAGAGCGGAGCTGTGAAATGTAATCAATATAATTGTATTACAGAATTTACTGTTGGTTGGTAATGTGAGAGCTATATTATTGAAGATTAATTTAAACAAAGGCAGCGATAGCCGAGTCGATATACCCACAGACTGCCATGCAGAGGGTGTCGGGTTCGAATCCACGGCGCGCACCAATGACTTTTCGGAGTTATGTGCGTATTGAATTGTTAATTATCGCTTGTCTCGTGCCTCGGAGAGCACGTTAAGCCGTCGGTCCCGGTTGTCATGAAGATCTTTGACAGTCGTTACAGAGCGTCAGTACCTTCTAAATATGGTTTAGACTAGTGTAACTGATACTAGTCTAAACCATGGAATATCGCTATCCCTTTGGGTTGCAGAAGTCAGACAGGCAGTCGCTCTGTGGAAAAGCTAATATTCAGCCAAATCCGGTTAGACTAGAAAGCGGACCCCAGATCGAAACTGGGATAACGCTAAGAGGATGATGAATCTAACTCGATATTGCAAATCGAAAATTGTTTTTGACCTCTTAGATAGTTTCACTTCCCAAAGTTTATAGAAAATTGTTTATTAAATGTTTCTCTGTTCCAAACTCTTTATTAAAAATCATGCTTTTTGTTTTTAATGTAAAATAAGGATACAAGTAGCGTGACGGCACGCTTTTACAACTAGAGCAACCACTGCGAAATCATCACCATGAGGCTTGTATATATATATATAAGCTGACGGGCCTCTTCTCACTATGAGAAGGATAAGGCCATAGACTTCTTCAAATTTCTTTCAAAAACATTATTGAGAACTCCGCGAATGTCAATATGTAAATTTACAAGGCTTTAGCCAAAACCAACTAGTTTTGGTCTAAAAATGTATATTTTATAAACAAAATTAGTTAAATCACCGTAACATTTTAAGATTCGCAATATACGTACGTAAACATACAAAGGTAATAGACACATTAACAAATTCCAAAACTACGATTTGCCTACTTCTGGCGTTTGAACTTACAAAATAAACCGCTGAAATATATGACGCCGTAAATTGTTGCTACAGTTTAGACACTTGTAATGGATGGTGATTGCTTCATTTATTTAGAGTAGGTAAGGAAAATATTGACAGTTGGTTATCATCAAAGGAACTATTATATGTATTGCTAAATCATTTCTTCAGCGATTGGTACACATATTTATATTGATGTAACGTGTTTAACTCATGTAATTATTTGAAAATAAGGATGAAATATCTCCTATTTGCGCTGTCATTTCGGCATGGGTTCAATAGTCGAGGCTCCGGGATATGTCTAAAAATCAATAGTAGGTACTAATTAAATGAATTTAACTGCACGGATGGCGTGGTGGTTTAAATGGCCACATCATCGTTCGACACTGCGCCAGGTGTTGTGAGTTCAATCCCCACACGATAGTTTAAAACATGTTGACAGAACAAGAACATGTCTGGCTCTTTGTGTCTGTTGATTTAATGTTTAGACATTTTTGATGATTAAGTTCCTCACGATACAAAATATATAACTAGTGCGATAAGTGTCTAAAATATATAGGTTGTATGTACTATCACTGAATTATTTAAACAAGTGTTTTACAAACTTCGTTGACTATCTATAATCCGCTGGAAACCCTTATCCGAACCCCCAAGCAACCACAATCAAAGCCATCTGTTTTGTCTATTTTGTATCCAAAGTAAGAAGATATGACCAATAAATAGTTGTAGCGATAGCATCAGTCAGTTTAAACAACGGAGGGAACCATGACGACAGGAAATACGGGCGGAATGAATTGAATTTGGCGTGACTTGGACGGAAATCTGTCATAAAACATTATTGAGAACAGGACACGCAGTGTATCCTGCTGCTGACGATTGTGAATATATATATATACATATATATATATATATATATATATATATATATATATATATATATATATATATATATATATATATATATTATATATATATATATATATATATAATGGAGAAATATATGCCTGATTAATATCAAGCATATATTTATCACACACCTCGTCTTACAACATTGAACAATACATCAACCAAAAAAATATGCATATTTTTAGCGTTTCTATATATATATATATATATAGAAACGCTAAAAATATGCAGCGTTTCTATATATATATATATATATATAGAAACGCTAAAAATATGCATATTTTTTTGGTTGATGTATTGTTCAATGTTGTAAGACGAGGTGTGTGATAAATATATGCTTGATATTAATCAGGCATATATTTCTCCATTGTATATATATATATATATATATGTATATATATATATATATTCACAATCGTCAGCAGCAGGATACACTGCGTGTCCTGTTCTCAATAATGTTTTATGACAGATTTCCGTCCAAGTCACGCCAAATTCAATTCATTCCGCCCGTATTTCCTGTCGTCATGGTTCCCTCCGTTGTTTAAACTGACTGATGCTATCGCTACAACTATTTATTGGTCATATCTTCTTACTTTGGATACAAAATAGACAAAACAGATGGCTTTGATTGTGGTTGCTTGGGGGTTCGGATAAGGGTTTCCAGCGGATTATAGATAGTCAACGAAGTTTGTAAAACACTTGTTTAAATAATTCAGTGATAGTACATACAACCTATATATTTTAGACACTTATCGCACTAGTTATATATTTTGTATCGTGAGGAACTTAATCATCAAAAATGTCTAAACATTAAATCAACAGACACAAAGAGCCAGACATGTTCTTGTTCTGTCAACATGTTTTAAACTATCGTGTGGGGATTGAACTCACAACACCTGGCGCAGTGTCGAACGATGATGTGGCCATTTAAACCACCACGCCATCCGTGCAGTTAAATTCATTTAATTAGTACCTACTATTGATTTTTAGACATATCCCGGAGCCTCGACTATTGAACCCATGCCGAAATGACAGCGCAAATAGGAGATATTTCATCCTTATTTTCAAATAATTACATGAGTTAAACACGTTACATCAATATAAATATGTGTACCAATCGCTGAAGAAATGATTTAGCAATACATATAATAGTTCCTTTGATGATAACCAACTGTCAATATTTTCCTTACCTACTCTAAATAAATGAAGCAATCAGCATCCATTACAAGTGTCTAAACTGTAGCAACAATTTACGGCGTCATATATTTCAGCGGTTTATTTTGTAAATTCAAACGCCAGAAGTAGGCAAATCGTAGTTTTGGAATTTGTTAATGTGTCTATTACCTTTGTATGTTTACGTACGTATATTGCGAATCTTAAAATGTTACGGTGATTTAACTAATTTTGTTTATAAAATATACATTTTTAGACCAAAACTAGTTGGTATTGGCTAAAGCCTTGTAAATTTACATATTGACATTCGCGGAGTTCTCAATAATGTTTTTGAAAGAAATTTGAAGAAGTCTATGGCCTTATCCTTCTCATAGTGAGAAGAGGCCCGTCAGCTTATATATATATATACAAGCCTCATGGTGATGATTTCGCAGTGGTTGCTCTAGTTGTAAAAGCGTGCCGTCACGCTACTTGTATCCTTATTTTACATTAAAAACAAAAAGCATGATTTTTAATAAAGAGTTTGGAACAGAGAAACATTTAATAAACAATTTTCTATAAACTTTGGGAAGTGAAACTATCTAAGAGGTCAAAAACAATTTTCGATTTGCAATATCGAGTTAGATTCATCATCCTCTTAGCGTTATCCCAGTTTCGATCTGGGGTCCGCTTTCTAGTCTAACCGGATTTGGCTGAATATTAGCTTTTCCACAGAGCGACTGCCTGTCTGACCTCTGCAACCCAAAGGGATAGCGATATTCCATGGTTTAGACTAGTATCAGTTACACTAGTCTAAACCATATTTAGAAGGTACTGACGCTCTGTAACGACTGTCAAAGATCTTCATGACAACCGGGACCGACGGCTTAAC